>JASDQU010236844.1:0-16993 GCA_032191745.1 Picea mariana
CATGAGTTCATGAAACTCACTGAGGTGCTGAGCAGGGTTGTCATATTCACGCTTTTCAAATATGGGTAAATAATCACCCCATTCATTCGAAGAGGGGACAACATTAGGAAAACCAGGAATAGCAGAAAAATTAAAAGGAGCAAACCTGCGAGCAAGGATTTTCTCCATATCGAACCAGTGGAGTCGCCAATTGATCCTTGAATCATGGAGTTGCCAGGTGAAAGATGCACAAATTAGAATGTGTCTGGTCCTTTTTCACCATCAAAGGCCAGATCCTAACATTGTTGTTACCCCGGGAAGCTTCTCAGGCTGAGAAAGAAACTGCTGAAACCTTCTCGAGAAATCTCCTTAGGGTCAGCTTTCAGGTGTGCTAATAGTAGCCACAGCTGAAACAGTGATGTGGAAACCTTGGAGTCACCATGGTGGAGTCGCCAAGTGCATAGTAGCAATCTTGAAGGGCTCTGATGTTTGATGCACCTTCAGAATCAGAGGCTCAATGTCATTCTGCCCAGGGAAAATATTCAACTTCGTCCCTGGCAACGGCGCCAGAAATGTTAGCGTCAGAAGTCACTCCTGGATTGCTTGCAGTAGCAGAGCCCAATGCCCATCAGTTTTTATGTCATGGTTTAATGAATGGGGTGATCAAATGGGTAAAGACTCAAGAAGATAAAACTTTGACTCAGGAGACCGGGCCTGGTATGTATGCAGCAAGGGAGGTCTTGATCCAACTTCTGTCAGTAAATGGATTAAAGGGTGACAGAGGGAAAACTTGTGAGAAGGGCGAGCAAGACTGCCTCGGGCGACAAGCCTTCGGAAGCTTGAGGATGAAAAACTCAGAAGCCAAGATCCTCTTGGTCTGGAGCTTCAAGGAGCTGAAGAGTGACTCAACTGGATCCTCCAATTCTAAGTCGTTCAGTGCTATGAAAATAACAAGAATTGATTAGAAACAATGTAACTGTTGCAGTGATCCAACCTACATCATCCTATAACAGCTACAACTTGACTGGATCCTCCAATTCTAAGCTGTTCTAACATAGTATACAAGAGATGGAAAAGAGGCTGACATCCATAAAGTAAGAATTCTCAAATGCCTTATACATTAACCAGAGCGACTAGCGCTTCATCAAAACTTTACAATCGGGAGCCTTGCTCAACCATCGATGCTTGCAAAAATGGTGATAACGCCTACATATACTCAAAACAAAACACAACAGTGAAAACAAGACACTGCAATTAAAACATTGCGTCTGCATGTCTTCCGACAGTCTGCGCATGCAGACTCTGGATGATCATGTACCCAAGATAGACGCTATCAGATTTCGGACTGTCCTGCTACAGATGAATCGACCAGCTTGAGTCCTTTGCTAGACTTTCTTTTTATGGAAGAGATGATGCTCAACCACCAGCAACAACCACAATAACTGCTTTCTTGGGACTAGGAACAACCTCGGTCAACTCTGCCTTCTAGGACGTGGAGGTCTCCTAATGGTGCCACCTGGATCAGCTGGACGGTCTCTCTTTGGATGTTGCTTCGCTAGACTACTGCGAGGGACCCTGTGGACAGAGAGAGGGGAGATGGACAGATGTTGGAGGACGAGGAGGGGCTAAAGGGAACAAGCCTTTTCACACGGTTAGGTGGAGAACAGACGGCCGGGGGGGGGGGAACGATACAAAGGGTGACACGACAAGAATGGGGCCCCTCTTCAATACCCCACCATTCCGGACCCCCCCCCTTTAATTAAAGGCGGGATTGCAAAGGGGGGTCGAAAATGATTGAGAGCCGTTGATCTGGGCTCTTTAATCCTTGTTGCTCGAGAGATGCACGCCTGATTCCAGACCCCCCCCCCCTATTAAAGGTAGAAAGGCAAGGGGGGTCTGGAATGAATCCTTAGCTGTTGATTTAGGCACCCCGATCCTGGCCATTAGAGAGCTGCGTGCTCAATTCCGGATCCCCCCCCTCCGCTTATAGGTAGAATGGTGGGGGGCCTCCGGAATCTTCTTCTGACCGTAGATCTGAGCACGCAGATCCTGGCCACCCAGATCCATGCCCCCTTTAAGTCTAATGTTCTCTAGTTTCATCTATGGATGGACGGCTGAGATGACTTTGGTGCTTTCACTATGAAAATCCCGAAAGGCCCCACCTGTGGCTCAGATCTTGTGCCATGTGTCCTTCAAATGGACGGTCAAGATGGCATTTGATGTTAGAAGAGGGTTTCCTCCATTATCAGGCTCGCTTGACATGACCTGGCGCTAGGACAATGGGCTTAGCTTTGAAGGGCCCTTATCGTCATTTCAGGGTTCGGGGTTTCGAGATGTAAAATGATGAGGAACTCTTACCCCTCGAATCCACGAATGTCGACATGACATGATCGCGCACCATGTGTCCTTTTGGATGGATGGCCAACATCCTTCATGAATGTATATAGACGCTACCCATCGCGCTAATCCCAACGCAACTCCGCTAACCGTGATTTCCCGCCAACCATCAATTTGCTCCTATGGATGAATCTGGGCTGTTGACAACATAATTTCGCCCGCTCACTTGATTTTTAGCCTGAAATGGGGTTTTACGTGCTAGGCTTGGGAATTCTTCATGCAATCTGTAGACCTAGATGCTCTTAGGCCCAAGACAAGAAATGTCGCTAACAGGTGTCACAAAATTATATTAGCCAAGATAGACCAGGTCCATAGTATATAATTCTGACATACATAAACCATCAAAATCACCCTCTTTGGGTATCACAAAACTTTATTATCCAATATGGGACACTACACTAGAGTGCCATGTGTCACTTTCCTATTGGTCCATTTGGCCACCCAAAAATTCCAAATCGATATGCCATGTGGTAGCCTCTCATGCTACCACACCAGCATGTCGTCATGTTGAAGTCAACACTACACAGTCAGCTGCTAACATTATCATGTACGAGGTTGACGTCATCATGTTGACTTTGACTAGGTTGCATCCTCAGGAGCATACTAGGTCCATTGGACCTTTACCAACTCCATGACTCGATTCTGGAGCTGCTTGATTTTCCGATCCAATATGAAAACCAGTCACACTTGAAATCTATCTTCTGGCTCCACCTGAATCACATTCCAATCAATAATATGATCAACATCATATATGTATTTCTTAAGAAATGGCACATGGAAAACATTATGAATGCACAAGGACGTAGGCAATGCAAGCATATAAGCGACAGGACCAATCCTTAAGGATTTCAAATGGATGACAATAACGCGTTTCTAACTTAGAACACTTTCCCAACTTCAGGGAACTACACATGGCCTTCACTTTCAGAAACATGTGATCACCCACTTTAAACTCTCTATGGATTCTGACTTTATCTATACAACATTTCTACTTGTCTTGGGTAGCCTTTAGATTATGTATTATCTTTACCAGATTCTCCTCCATTTCCCAGATCAGATCTGCCCAACTACTGTGTGATATTTTGGGTTGTCCCAACTCATTGGTGTGTTGCACTTTCTACCATAAAGTGTTTCAAATGGGCTCATCTTTAAATATGTTTGATACCCATTGTTGTAAGTGAACTCCACCAAATGAAGGTAGTCTTCCCATTTTGATGGCCTATCCATCACATACATCCTGAGCATATCTTCTATCACCCAATTTACCCTCTCTTTTTTACCATCCGACTCGGGGTGATATCTTGTGCTAAAATTCAGACATGTTCCAAATATTTTGAATATCCCTTTCCAAAAGTTCGAGGTGAACTTGGGATCTCTATCAGACACATTTTTCTTCGATACACCATGCAACTTAGCAACTTCGTGCATGTATATCTCAACAATGTCATTCACCTTGTGTATTGACTCCACTGGAATAAAATGGGAAGATTTAGTAAGCTTTTCACCCACCACCATAATAGAATCATGTTTCTTAGCAGTCCTAGGAATATTAGTTATTAAATCCATCATTATAACTTTCAAGTTCCACTCAGGAAGGGGAAAGAACTATATATAACTAGTTGGTTGTTTGTGCTCAACCTTGACTTTCTGACATTTGAGACATATCGCAATAAAATATACAACTTCATTTTTGATACCTGGCCAAAGTATTGCTTCTTGACTGTGACAATTGTCTTTTGGTAACCTGGATGTCCAGCATAAGGAACCTTATGCAACTCTAAAAATATCAGGCTTTTCAACTCTTGATCATTTGGTACATAGACTCTGCATCTATACATGAGGATCCCATCCTCTCTTAGCTCATAATCTTCAAAATTTTGTTGCGACATACCTTGTTGTAAAGTCGCACTTATATCCATATAGCACATATATGATTTGGCAACTTCAAAAAATTTGTTGCTCAAATCCGTCTGGTACATGCTAATGGTTGTACCATGCATCTCATGCACCCGCCTGTTGAGTGTGTCTGCCACCTTATTCTATTTTTCTCTAGTATGGTTTATGTCAAAATCATGCTCATTGAGGAACTCTAACCACCTGCTTTGTTTAGAATTTTAACTTAGTTTTCCAAACAAATATTTCAGACCACAATGGTCTATTCTTAGCTCAAATATTTTACCCATGAGATAATTCTGCCACATCTTCAAAGCATGCACTATAGTTGTTCATTCCAAGTCATGTGTATCATAGAGGCTTTCATTCTCTTTCAATTTCCTTGATTCGTAGCATACTACATGTCCATTCTGACTCAGAACTCCATCGAGTCCTTCCTTGCATGCATCTTTGCACACAACGAAGTTTGCATCAGGATCAACAATTCTCAAAATTGGTGCACTTGTCAACAAATTCTTCAAGCGTTGAAAAACTTCTTGCGAAATCTGGGGTCCACTCAAATTGTTCACCTTTCTTCTGCAAAGATGTGATTGGATATGCAATCTTTGAGAATCCTTCAATAAACCTTCTATAGTGCCCTTCTAGTCCCATAAAGGATCTTACCTTTAGGAAATTTCTTGGTGTTGGCCATTCCTCGATGGATTTTATCTTCACGAGGTCCACAACTATTCCATCCTCTGAAATGATATGAACCAAGTAATGAATTTGTCGTTGGTAAAAACAACACTCTCAACTTTGCATAAAGTTGATGCTCCCTCAATACCTGCAACACCATCCTCAAGTGTTTCTCGTGTTCTTCTTCATACCTTTATTAAATAAGAATGTCATCCAAAAATATGATGACGAACTTATCCAAGTAATCTCTAAAAACTCCATTCATTAAACACATGAAAACAGTTGGTGTATTCGATAACCCAAATGGCACCATTGTGAACTCGTAATGACCATACGTTGTTCTAAATGCAATCTTATTGATGTCTTCTTCTTTAATTCTCACTTGGTGATATCCATATATGAGATCTATCTTGGAAAATATATGCACGCCTCGTATTTGATCAAACAAGCCATATATCCTTGGCAAAGGATACTTGTTCTTCACGATTACCTTTTTCAACTGCCTAAAGTTGATACAAAGTCTCAGTGTACCATCCTTCTTCTTCATGAACAAAATTGGCACACCCCAAGGTGACACACTTGGGCATATATACCCCTTATTCATAAGCTCTTTAAGTTTCATCTGCAACTCTTTCAACTCTGGTGTACTCATCCTATAAGGAGTCTTGGATACAAGTGTTGCTCCAGTCATTAAATTTATAGAGAAGTCGATATCTCTTTTCAGAGGAAATGTCAGTATCTCTTCAAAGACAACCTCAAACTCTTTCAGCACTATGCAGTCTTCCACACTTGGCACTTTATCCTTAGGTGTCTCTTCCATGTGTGTTGTGAATACTTAACATCCTTTCCTGTAGATTTTCCTCATCTGCAAGGATGAAATTTATCTGATAGTCATATCTCTTGGAATTTCGTGAACTGATCTCAAATTTCCTTCCTCATCTGGGTTAGTAAATTCCTTATTGTAATAGTCCAGGACAGCATGGTGCTCATCCAACCAATCCATACTAATGAGGCAATCATATGAGCCCAAAGGTATAATATTCAAATAATTCTTTGTGCGTAATCCATTCATCTCCCTTGGACATGCCTTAACCATCTCATTGATTTTCCTTTTTGCTCTTGTATCTAACTGCACCAACCATGATTTTCCAAGCTTACTTCTCGACAAATGGAATCTTTCCACCATCTTAGGATCTAGATAACTATGACTATCTCCAGAATCAATTAAAATAGAAATGGGTAGGTCATTAATCTTACCTTCCACCTCGATCATGTGCAACTGAAACTCAGCTTGCTTGTTATCCATCATGGCCTAAATCCTTGGCACATTTCTATCCATGTCTTCCACTGTCATAGTTTTCTATACATTGTGCACAATCCTCGTTGTATCACCTCTTTAAGGGAAATATCTACGCATATGATTTTCGCCACAACCTGAACATTGCATAGGTTGTTGATCTGGGATATTTTATTCAATGACTATCACATGAATTGCATTAAAGAGCATAAACAAATTTTATGTGCAACATAAATGAAGAATACATTCACATGGAAAAATAATAAGAATAACATGTCACAAGACTTGATAATAGAGTGCATCCCAACAATTGACTACGTCTCCAAACCCACTTCTTAGTGGAGAGGCTTTTGTATTATCTCAACAAAAATTGGCATAAATACATGGAAATACCTCAAATCTAGAAATGCCCTGATAATTCATTTGCTCAGATCAAAATTCTAACTACACCTATGGATTTGTGGCGAGAAATCCTGCAAAAAATAATGTCAATTCATCAAGTTCTGTCACTGTCACCCCCAGGCCCCTCCTAGGCTCTCTACCTTGAAATTCGTTCCACTGGAGTCGTACGGACCCTACAATAAAAACTCTTGCCTTATGAAATTTGCTCGCTCCTAGGCCACAGATCCTCCTTCTGGAGGATGGTAATAGTGGGCTTAAGTAATTGTTTATCGGGCGAATGTACCAACAAGGTCCAAGTTGGAAATTGGTGGGAGGTCCGAGGGTCAAACCTCGCGGACCCCCTTTTTGAGAAAGCATATCTGCAACTTTGTTGTTTATTCCCTTCTTGTATCTGATAACTAGCTGGAATTGTTGTAAGAATCCCATCCACCTATAGTGCCTTGAATGTTGCAGCTTGGTTTGTGACTAGAGGTACTTTAAGGGTCGGTGATCAGTGTGTATGATCATTTCCTTTCCCATCAAGTAGTGTTTCCATTTCTTCACTCTTTGTACCAATGCATACAGTTCTTTGTCATATGTGGGATAGTTACAAACACGCTTGGAAAAAGTTTCTGAATGAAAGCAAATGGGCTTACGTTATTGCATCAGGACTGCTCCCATGGAATATGCACTAGCATCAGTGTCAATTTCAAATGATTGTTGTAGGTCAGGTAAAGCCAACACTGGTGCGGTGTTGATATTTTCCTTCAAAATGTCAAAAGATTTTTATTGTCTTCCTCCCCACTAGAAGACCTACACATTGGTTAAAGCATGCAAAGGAGATGCAATATAGGAGAAGTTAGAAATGAACTTTCTCCGGTACTAAACTACCCCTAAAAAGATCCTAACCTCTATTATTGATGTTGTTTTAGGCAAATTACAATGACTTCAACTTTGGAGGGATCTATCTTTAGTTGACCACCTCCTACAATGTGACCCAAGTAAACTAATGAGATTTTTCCAAATTCACACTTTGACAATTTTACATATAGCTTTTCTCATTTAAGGACATCCAATACTTTCTTTACATGCATTACATGTTCATTCCAAGTCCTACTGAATACAAGAATTCCATATAAGTATACAATCACAAAGTCATCTATGAAAGGCCTAAAAACATCATCCATAACACACATGAATGTCGTTGGGGCATTACAAATCCCAAATGGCATTACCATCCATTAAAATAGACCTTATTTTGTTTTGAAGAAATTCTTCCACACATTTCCCTTTGCAATTCTGACCTAGTGGTAGTCTCTCCTCAAATCCTACTTAGTGAAGTACATTGCATTCTTCATCTGATCCAGCAAGTCATCTATACAAGGCAAGCGGTAACGGTTCTTCATCGCTATTTTTTTTAGTGCGCAAAAATCGAGGCACATCCTCCATGTGCCATCTTTCTTTGGCACCAGTACTATCGGAGAGCTACAAGGAGAAGAGCTTGGTCCAATGTCCCCTCTTTCAATCAAGTCATGCACCTATTTCTTCATATCCTCATTTTCAAGCAAAAACATCCTATACATGCTAATTTTTAGTAAGGGAACATCTTGGTGCAACTGTATTTCATGTTGAATCTCCCTTTTGGGAGGCAATCCTTTTGGTTCTTGAAAAACTTCATCATAGTTAGAAATAACATAAATCATTTCATATTTATGAGAAGGATCACAATCATCAAAAGCATTATATTTATCATGATCTTTTTCTTTCAACACCATGAGAACAAATTTCTTACTAGTATTGATGGCTCTTTTTATATGTCCTGCACTAACAAGACTTAAGTTCTTCATATTGTGAGCTCTAACAATGTATTCCACACCACCTTTTGTGAGATGGTATTTGTTTTCATTTCAAAAGAAGATAGCATTCCTATCATAAAAATAGAGACTTCCCAAGATAATTCCACAAAAATCAAGTGGGACCAGATCGAGTTCAACCTCATCTACCAACTTTGAAGTGATAACAAATTTCAATCTACATTGCCTGGTAACTTGAAGTTTTTCATCATCACACACCCAACCAAGAGGGTAAGGTTTTGGATGGGGTATTGTCTCTAAGCCCAAATTTTTAACAATCACTTCAGATATCAAATTAACTTGAGAACCTGGAACAAGCAAAGTATCCACTTTAGTATGTTTTTCTACTACTCTGATGTGAAAAATTTCACTTCTCTTCTTTTCAATTTCAGGAGATGGAATTGTAGAACTTGAAATAGAATGAGAGGAAACTTTACCATGTACTCCAATTGTTGTGATTTTAATTTCATCACTTGAATCAGAACCTAGATGTTGCTACACTGTAGCAATATTTTTTGGCTTCCCTTTGCCACCAAACATCTTTGGTCTTAACTCTGGATGTAGTTTCCAACAATGTTCATCATCATGCCCATCTTTTTTTCAATGAGTTCAAGAGAATTTTTCTTCCTCTTTCTTTGTTGTGGTTTATTTTTCCCCTTTCCTTTTCCTTTGAACTTGTTTTTTTGGAACTTGGAAGGCTTCTTTGGGTGATCTTCGTGTACATTATTTCCCTTGTTTTCAAGGTGGGTTTCTTGCACACACACTTCATCTAGATTAGTGGGATTAAACAACAACATTGTGTGACGAATGTAACTGTGAAGTGCACCAATATATTTCATCAAAGTATTTGGAGAGTCTAAAGGAACATTCAATGCAAGTGTATTTTTCCTAAACTCTTTTGTGAAACTATGAACATTCTGACCTTTACCCTATCTCAAATTTTTCCATTCTAACAAGGCCTTTTACGATGTACAAAGTTATTCATTCCCCATTTTCTTTCTTCGAGTTGCACATCCAATATCTAGGTTGAGAGTCTCAAGTTTTCCTTCACCCTCTTTGATATTGGCCCTAGTAATCATTCACGCTCTATTGGCACAACGGAAGACCCAGGGTTCAACGCTTAACAACGCACCAACAAAACCCCAACTACTGACCCTTTCGGCAACACCTGCGAAGCAGGCAAAGTCTCACCCAAGGTATAATTTGGGGGGTTACAGGACACAAGTGCTTGTAACCAGGTTGGGACATGATTATGTGATAAGAGCACCTCACAGCATATTTTGTTAACGCTTGGGAAGTGAACATGTATTAATGTATTAACCTCAATAACACTGCGGAGAATAATCAAAGAAAGATAAGTGCAGTAACAACAAGTGATTATGCACCCTGAGCACTTAACACTATGAGTTAAATCTAGCATTCATTTACCCTTTAAGATAAGTAAAGTACTTAAGAAACAAAATATATATTCATTACACATCATAATCAAAGAACTAAGCAAATGTATCTCAAAAATGATACTACACAAAGAAAACCATGAGACACCAGATATACGTGATTCACCCCAGGGTGGGGCTACATCCACAAATCGCTTCGCCTCTTTATTATTCGCCAAAATCTTACATCCAGTCACTCTTGTGCACTAAGCCAGGGAGTCAAACTTTGCACAAGACAAGAGATCTACGCACTAAGCACTAGATCCTCCTTCTTTACCTTCCAAAAATAGGTCAAATGCATAGAGCGGTATCTCTTATCATGACACTTAGCACCTACTCCACACTAAGCATCACAAGAACTAAGCATAGTCTACAAAATCATAGTCGATCACAAAGCCTCGACCACATACATACCTTCGCACATAGAACTAATGATTCTACAATACATTCCTCTTTATTTATACTTTACAAAATATTACAATAAGGCCTAAACATGGGTAAAACCCATGGGCCGACATCCCATAAACCCATTACAAAACCCAGAGAACCCCTTACTGGGTCCACATAACCCTCAAAATAGGTGAGATAGTGATCTCGACTCCGCCTGGGTGCTCCTACTTCGACCAACGTGTCGAAGTCCAAAAGTGGGCCAAAACCTCCAAAACTAACCAAAGTTTCCCCAAAACTTGTTCAAGGGCCAACAGGCCCCCAACACTCACCTGTGACTCATCCTGAGTCACTCACGTCTAGACAATGTTGCTTCAAAATCCTCAAGCTTAAATCGAGCTTCCTCGAGTTGCTACCTCGCCTGAGCCTCCTGCTCAACGAGCTCCTAGACTGTCTACTCTATAATAGGCCCTTCCAGGCATTGTTCTATTGTTGCAACTACTTGATCTAACTGTGAACCCTGAACATCAATATCCTCAAACACCTTGCAAACTTATGTGTTACTTCTATCACCTTACCCTGAAGGGAAGTGATATGTTTTTGTACTCTGCGCTGCTCCTGGGACCTCTTCATCCTTTCCACTGTTGTGAGAAGCTTCATCTACACCTAGAATGAAAATGTTTGTTGTTGCGCCTCTTGTAACTAAGCCTCTAGTTTCTTTAACTCTGGATCCTTAGCGAGGCGTTCATACGTCTAGGTGCTTATGTCACTCAATTGTTTACATGCTGAGGCAAGGCTTTTTATACTTGATACTGTGTTTTTGGCGGACTCCTCCCTCTAGTCACACACCTCCTACAGGGTGCTTAGCACTATTCGAGCCTCCAGTTCAATTGTTCTAGACTGAAACTGTTGGAGGTTCTCTGTGAGATTTGCTAATTGAGCTTCGACAGGATCTTGCTCCTCTTGTACCAATACTAGCACAGAGTGACACACTTTGCTTACTGCTTCTTTGACCACAACCTACTCTGCGAGCAGCTACTCTTTTTCCTTCTGTATTTGGGCTTTGCCAGCTTTCTTTCCCTCCTGAAGCTTTGCTTTCTCGCTTTCATAGGTAGCTACATTGTCCTGCGTTGCTCATAACTGTGCTAGGACTTGGTCTTTATCCTTTTCAAGGCTTCTGTAGCCTTATCCTTCTCTTCTTGAGCTCTCTGGAACCGAGATTTTTTTGCATCAGCAAGCCTTCTTAGCTAGATTGCTCTTTCAGTGGTCATTTCTCTCTGTTCTCTTCTGTATGCCTTCAAACCTATCTCCAATACTTCGACCTGTTCTAGAGGTATTACTTTAAGGTTAACCTCAACATCCAATTTGGGGATAGCCTGTAGTGTTGTGGGGGTGGGAAACTTGATTCTATACTGGGGGAGGGTTATCCAAATCCATGGTTCACCCTACGGGTTTGGTTCATCCCCCAAGTCTATGGTCTGTGATGAGGAAGGTTTAGACGGTGTAGTAGGCATTGCACGGACCAAGTGAACAGCCTGATGCACTTCCTTCAACTCCCTCTCAATCCTTTCATATAACTCCACCTATTTCTCTTTGTATCTCTACAACATGTCTTCAAAGGCGTCCTCCATAGCTCCATGGACCAGACTAATGTCGTCATCAATGGGAGTGGCTTCCAACTGTGGCTTATTGGTGCACATTTTCTTCCTTGCTGAAGGTTTCTTCGGAGTAACTTTCCTCTTTTGTGGGGTCACTGTCACAACAGGGGGATCTTCAGGTGGTGGGGTGCTATCTCCTACGAATGGTGGTTTAGATTCACCTTATCCTTTCTCATCTTCTCTTTCATCTCTTCCTCCATGTCCTTTTGCTTCGTCTTCTCCTCCTCCTGGCGAGCTAGACCTGCTATCTTCAAAGGTTTCCTCTTCGTCACTTTCTATGTCTTGGACTTCAACCTGGTTTTTGTGTTTCATTTGCTTCTTCGTCCCACTAGACTCTCTGATATTTTCCACTCGTGTAACCATCAAGCTTCCTATAGTATCAATGTCAGATAACTATACATTAGCGATAGGTACAAGAAATCATTTTGGCCAATCCTTTATAATATTTTCCATATTTGCATCTGTGAGCTTATAGTATGATTGCAATCTTTCCTGGTGCTCATCTCTTCACACGGTGATGTAAATGAAGTGGGAATCAGTGTGGAAATTCGCTATGGTCTGGTACTGATGTAGGGTATGCGGTTTCATACAAGGGAATGCTTCAATGGATACTTTCAACTGCTGATAATATCTGTGAAACATGACATTAGAATGCCACTGCTTCGTCATGTCATTGGTATACCACAGGGTGGAAAACTAAGCAGCCAGGGGCTCCGTAGGTTCAATCTCTGGAAAAGTAGCTCCTTCAGGCATCTACCAAGCCACAAATGCAATCAGGATGATCAACCAACTGTAGTAAAACTCATATCCTAAGTCTTGGGCTTCACAACAATATTTTTCTAACTTGTTGATGAGGTAGTTCGCCCAGTTCATCTGCAGGCCCTCCACACACTTTCCTGCGAGGTCCACCACGAACCCAGTGACCTGTGTGGGGTGGTTCTTCCTCACTATATTACCAACTAAGAGTTGACAAGCAAGACACATTGTGTCATCTTATATGGAGGCTACCTTGTAACCTTGCTTCCCCTTTTCTACCTCTCCATAGGCTTGTTTGTTGCATTGTGATAAAGAACGGTCTGAGGTCTTCCTTGGGTAGAACTGTTTTGGGTCATGACCCTTCAAACTTAAACCTATGATCTGGTATATTAGCGCCATATCCACAGTAATTCTTCTGTCAAGCTATAGATATCTGCCATAATATCACGACAAAAGGAGTTTAACACAAGCGTTAACCTCTTGGTGGTGGCAAAAATGTAGCTTCTTCATTACGTTTAATATGGTTGACTGTGCCAACTCCTTGATCCATGGCTACGGGACAAGGCGAGGTTTCCTTCTGGTTGTCTTCATTAAATAATGGTGAGGAGCTAGTGTGGCATAGTTCTTCCAGTCTCCTAAGTTGAAGTCATTGTTCTTCAACAACGGGATCTACCCTAACTGACTCCCTACTATGCAAATTCCTTTCGGAATGTATGCAGTGAACACAGAGTACTCGAAATCATGAGGGATATTGTCGTGTTTAATGGCGCCAAACAAAGGTAGAATATACTCAGGTAGGACCGATGGGATCTTCTTCGCATTAGCATATCATTGCGATGCTTGCTTCTTTGTTCAGTTACAGGGTTGATGTGGGTGGAATGACGTCTAGTCGAAGGGGAAGCCTACATTCCCCTAGTCGATGATGCTTGAGTACCTTCAGATACAGGTCTATCGGCCATGAGTTTCCTTACAATTTCCTTGATGGAATTCTCAAAGTCGTTGGGTTTACCTGACATTCTAGTTTTTTAACAGACAGTGGATAGACAAAGAGACAGGTGGGGTATACTTTCAGATAACGACAGGCAGCACAATTCAACACTTGGACAGTTTTTGACTTAGCTCAGTCAGTCACGGGTAGCAAAAATTGGTCCCAGTTCCACGATCAACGAGTTAAATAAGCGAGGTGGTGTGATGGATCTTCCAACAGACAAGAACTAGAGTTAAATGCTTCCATTAATGTAGATCTAGCCATTATGGGGTGGTCTCAACATTCAAAAGCAGTCTATAAACCCATAAATGTGTTTCCTAATCATTCTGGAGGGTCATTCTAATGGTGGGGGCGTCTTCAACGGTTATATAGCTTCGTCAAGGTGAAGTCCAAATCTGTGCAGACCTGTTGTTCCAGCGAGGTTCAAACCCTGCGAACCTGCCTCCTGTGAGGTTCTGGTCTGTGAAGTCTTCCATCTAGTTTCCTTAACTTTTTGTAGATTTCCCAACTTAGACTTCTTTTTATTGAGCTTCCTTGCCTTCTTTCCTATTATCTGAGTCTCTTTAACTGTTTCTGGAATCCTCTTTCCATTTGTATTCTTATCTTCCCCTAGCATAGTGGCTTCACACTGTTGAGGTACCCTCAAAGGTTATGAAGTTAATATCCCTTTTCTTAACACTTCCTGAGTGGGTACACTTCTCCCTTGAATAGATAGGTCCTTCAAGCCTTTTTGCATTCTTTCAACCTTGATAGCTAATTCTTTTGTTTTATGTCCCTCCTGTGTTGTTACTTTTCTTTGTTGCTTCAACTTATCCTCTCGTTCTTCTCTTAGTTGGTATTATTCCTAGCTATGAGATCCCTTAATTCTTGTTTTTTCTTTTATGTAACTTCTACCTCTACTTTCCTTCTAATTTGATCCTTCTCAATCCAAGTCTTACCTAAAAAAAGTGGGAAAGGGGCGATGTTCTCAACAAACCTAATGAATTCAAATTCTTCTTCAGTCGATGTTCCATGAACAATAATAGGTACAGTAGTTACTCTTCCACATAAAGTTATCACCTTTCCCTTAAACAAGCCTATCCTTCCTAAATAAAGTACCACAGTAGGCTTTCCCAAAACTTCCCAAGTTTCTTCTATCATAATATTCACTTGTGTTTCTTCATCCAAGACTATACAGTCTATGTCGAAGTCTTTTATTCTTTCACTTATGTGTTGTTTTGCTTTCAGTCTTTCTGGTAAAATGGAATATTTATGAACATCCATCATTTCTTCCAACTATAATAACATAGTCTGAACTTCCACTTACCTTTTCTCTTTATGACTTTCTAACATACCCTTAGTCTCTTGACTCTTTTCATAATTTTCTTGTCTTATGTCCCTCCCTTCAACTTTAGCAACAATCCTTGGACAATCCTCAACCTTATGACCAAAAACCTTACAACAAAGACAAATAGGGCCTACCTCAGGGCATTCCTTAGCAAGATAACTAGAGCTTCTGCAATTATAACACAAAGTCAGTCCTCTTTTTCTCTTAAATGTTCCCCAATCTTTTATGTACTGCGCACTTCCCCTAGGATCATAGTGTTGGACCTGCAATCTACAAAAATTCTTTCTAGGTTCTTGCATCCACTTATCAGTCCGAAAACTCTTTCTATGCATAGGAATAACATATATTTCTTCATTTCCATTAAATTTACTCAAATCAACTATTTCTTTCAACTGCTCCCTAGCCTTTAGACTAGGACAAAATCTATTAAACATACTTAAATCCATGCTTTCAAAAAAAACAATTCACTTATCTTTCTCTTACCAAATCACAAAGCTTGCCTCTTTTAGAATCTTACCTCTTTTCTTCAGAACAACGTACTTTCTTGGCACAAAGCTTCATAAGTCAAGTAGAGTATTGCACACTTCAGCAGTAGACCTATGCACAGAGCTTTTATTTTTCTTTACTTCAGTTCCCAGCAATCACAGTTTCAGGTCCTGGCAACATAACCATTTGTTGACACAGGGGCATACCTAGGGTTCAACACTTCACAGCGCACCAAAAAAACCCCAAATACCGGACCTTTCGGTAACACCTGCGAAGAAGGAGAAGTCTCACCTGAGGTAGAAGCAGGGGGGGTTACAGGACATAGGTGTCTGTAGCTAGGCTGGGACATGATTCTGTGATAAGAGCACTTCACAAAATATTGCGTTAACGCTTAGGAAGTGAACATGTATTAGTTTATTAACCTCATTAACACTGCAAAGGATAATCAAAGACAGATAAGCGCAGTAACAACGAGTGATTATGCACACTAATCACTTAGCACTATGAGTTAAATCTAGAATTCAGTTACCCTTTAACATAAGTAAAGTACTTAAGCAACAAAATATATATTCATTACACATCATAATCAAAGCACTAAGAAAATGCATAAAAAAAATGACACTTCACAAAGCATACCATGAGACACCATATATACGTGGTTCACCCCAGAGTGGGGCTATGTCTACAAACCGCTTCACCTATTTATTATTCACCAAAATATTACATCCAGTCACTCTTGTGCACTAAGTCGCAGAGTCAAACTTAGCACAAGACAGGAGATCTACGCACTAAGCACTAGATCCTCCTTCTTTACCTTCCAAAAATAGGTCAAATACACAGAGTCAAAATCTCTTATCATGACACTTAGCACCTGCTCCACACTGAGCATGACAAGCACTAAGCACAATCTACAAAATCATAGTCGAGGAAAAAACCTCGACCACATACATCCCTTCGCACACAGAACTACTACCTCTACAATACATTCCTTTTTATTTATACTTTACAAAATATTACAATACGACCTAAACATGGGGAAAACCCATGAAATGACATCCCATAAACTCATTACAAAACCCATAGGACCCCTTACTGGGTCCACATAACCCTAAAAATAGGTGAGATCCGCAATCTCAACTCCGCTTGGGCGCTCCTACTTCAACCAACGTATTGAAGTCCAAAAGTGGGCCAAAACCTCCAAAACTAACCAAAGTTTCCCCAAAAATTGGTTGAGGACCAACACACTCATAATTCAAGTCAAAGAACATTTCTCTAGTGCCAACATGATCCGGAATATTTTATTCAATAACTATCATATTAGATATTATTTTCGGGATTAACTGCGTAGTGTAAGTCATTAATCTATGACCCATATTCATGAGTATTAGTCTCAACTGACCAATAATTCTCATGATTTGAATAGTCCACTTGGGATGGGTGACCACCTGGGAAGTCCTGGTTACCGGGTGCAAGCCCCGGA
>JASDQU010236845.1:0-16055 GCA_032191745.1 Picea mariana
TGTGATTATGTAGCTGCTCTTAAAAAATCAAATAACAATAGAATACTAACAAATTTGTACCTCAAAAATACAAGTATTCTTCAAAAAAATCCTAACTACAGAAATTGAACATAAATGGATAACTCTTTTCAAATTTGAATAGACAAAAACATTATCTCCTAAAGCATTTATAACCATGAAACATTCATCTTTGAATGACTTCTTCAAATCGACAATTTATAAGATGATTTTAAAGTTTTGTTTTGAATCTTGAGCTTCTCGTTCTCTAGTTCAAGTTCCACAATGTTTCCTTTTAAAAGAGGAATAACACCATGATATTTCTCCTTCCATAAACATGCCTTGAAACCAGGATCATCTCTAAACTTTCCTTTCACAGTTTGTTTACTGACAGGTATAAATCATGATATTCTTTTTGACTAGCATTTTCTCTTTGAATTATTGTATTTCTCTGATATTACTAGAAAAATTTAAACAGAGGGTTCTATGACCTCAGGACCCTGAGATGTGGACTGTGTTACACACGTTTGATCAAGAAACTCAAAAGAAGATTTACAATTTTCACTCGATTTCACAGGATCGATATTTGAGACCAATTTTCTTCTCATACTTTGAGTTATTCTTGACAGAATTTCATTACATGTCAGATTATCATTTTCACGATCAACTCCAACCGGACTATTGTTGTAGGTGAATCCTCCTGCGGACAAGCAGATTCCCTCTTGGTCTCTAGACTCCTAAGGCCAAGACAGGAAAGTGCTTAACATGGACACTGACATCCTTTTAGATCTAATAAAGCTAATATACAAAGGAGAAGAAGAAAGATATGTACCTTATTAACGACTTTGCCCTTTCAAAGTCCAGGCTGAGCTTCGATCCTGAGCTCCCTGATATGTCCTGTAGAACAAACAAAGATACAATGGACTTCCTAATCTACTGATATTAGTTCAAATATAGATCCATATACTGCAGACAAACTCATATGGAACAAGCATAAGTTTGAAAGAAACAGGCCAAGCATTGATTATTAATGAGAACAAGTAAAAGTACTTACAATCCTTTGATAAAGGTGCAACATCTTCTTCTAGTTCTCCTTGTCCAACCCCTTTGCTCAAGTAATCTACATGGATTGCTCTAATGACATCTCACTTATGATATCATAAGTGTCACATCTCTAATCTCTTATGTTCATACCACTTACAAGATCATAAGTTTGGTATCAATCTCTAGTCTCTACTACCCCTTTCACCATGAGGAGACCTCCTTATATAACCTTGGAGAGATCCAACCACTTGAGAGATATTTGGGATAAGTTGAGGATTATTCTCCTTCAGTTGAGGATCCTCCCTAATATCATGCCTTGATCCAAGATTCGAACCCAACTACCTTCAGATATTGAGGGGATTGTCCCTTGATTTCCTCCAACAAACCAAAAATTCGCTCAGAAAGGGTGCACAGGGCACTCAAACACTCCCCCAAAGAGGTCCATGGAGCGCTAGCACTCCCTGACAGTGGGTAGGGGAGCGCTCCTCTCCAAAATCCATATTTGAGTGGTTCTTTCAATGGCAAAAGGCTTGTACTCCCTGTCAATTGATTTCTCTTCTTCACAACTAGTCTTTGAGGTGTCCTAAGTGTCCTTATGATGTCATTAAAGGCACGACATAGGGATGGAAGTATGATGTTTGTGACACTTGCAAAACTTGTGGTCAGGATGCAACACTTGCGGACAAGATGTGACACTTACAACACTTGTAATGATGACACTTGCGACACTATTGAAGTGAGTAATTTTGATGTGTAACAGATTGCCCACCAAAGTACAAAGTTAGAATATGATGATGATTGAAGTACTTTGTAGACTTTTTCGAGCAAGGGTATGGACACAGAGAAACTAGAAAAAGCTGCACACAACCATCAAACAAACATTATGACATGTTTCAAAACCCAAGGCAGGCATACCTATGCTTGTGTGATAAAGACTTTTAGGTATGGCCACCATAAAATACACTACGGATCCATAATTATGTTGACAAAAGGTATAGCCACTGAAGATACAATGTGGATCTATACTCCCATGACCTGAACTGATCGTAGCCACGAAGAATACACAGTGGATCTACGAGACGACAAGACATAGCCATGACCAATACAAAGTGGATCTATGTAACAGTATATGTGTCATAGTTCAAAAGAAAACTCCTTTGCAACCTGGGAAAAGTACATATAAGAGTGATGACTCAACCCGGGGTCTTTTTACTGATCCTGATGTAGTATGAATCTAACCATGTGAATAGATTTTATGATGTCGAACATGGTAGAAACCACTTGATTACTAGTCAACGATGTAAATCGTTAACAAGCGCGAGGGAGATCACCATTGATGTCAATGATTCCCAAGGTACTCTAGTACATTCCAACGAATGTGAATAGATGAGTTGAAGTCGAACATCCGTGGAATCATTCGATCAGAGTTCAATGATGTAAACCCACTGCTGGATGCGAGGAGGCCTTCCATTGAGGCATGCAGGTCCCAAGGTACTAATTGGTTTCTAAGTCTAGTTTCTGGATAATGTGTTGAAGTCGACAGGAACATACTCGTCGAGGGAGGGCCTTGATGTATCCCCTATCAACGACACGAAACTGACACAAAGATGTAATTGGTAGATCAAATGAACATGGACTGACATAGGTATTGAGACAGGATATTTGTGATGGCTGACTCCCGAGGCAGATACTTCCCTTGAACACTGAGGCACAATAGCAGAAACTTGACATGGACCAAAACTTGATGATGCGTGGATGTTGTGACTTTCGTCAGGTGCCCCAAAGGAGTAAAAGAAACTCAGAGGATTGGCTCAGTGCAAAGGTTCAGCGGATTAAAATGTGTGCAAAGACAAAGTGTCATGTTCAAGGGCGACCGTAAGAACTACTGGTAGTGTTCTCAAAAATTGCTTGGCTTGCTTCTTTCAATTTTTCCCCCATCCAGATAGACGAGTACCTCTTTTTAATTTGATGAGCTCGAGGAGGGTAACACATGCTTGATATGACTCACCTTCAGTAAGTCCCTCTCCCTTTGTTTAGCGAACTAGAAGAAGTAAGGGTTCGGTCTCGTATGGGCCCTTCAATGTATGATTGTTTAATGAGTCCAGAGAAGGTAAACTCAGTGGTTTTTCATATTTAGAGAGTCTGAAAACAACTTAAAGATGACTCCAACGTTGTCCTTTTTTGTAATGTTAGTCTCGCGAGGTCGAAAAAGAGATAAATTATCACTCGAAAGACACCCTTTCAAACCTTTTAACAAGTGGGAAAGGAAGCAAGATCACTAAGAAATATTTTCATGTTTAGAGAGTCTGAAAAGAGCTTAAAGACGACTCCAAGGGGTTCCTTTTTTGTATATCCATGCGAGTTTGAAAAAGTGATAAAAGTCTACTCAGTTACATTCTCATGTTTTTTCGAGCACGAGAAAGAACAAAGACTAAGCTCAGTATTCCCCCAGCTTGAAAGGTAATGGCTTAACTCCAGAATGATCATCAAAGGCTGGAGACATGCCCTCCAAGCTTCAATTCATTCACCGACTTTGAGGTTGTCACCAATTTCTCTACTAGATGGAGAAAAAGGATAAGGGTGGATGAAATGAAGGTTCAAGAGAGGTGACTGTTTCATTTTTTAAAGAGATTGACACAGGAAAAGAACTATGCTCAAAGATTCTGTTTCATTTTTTAATGAGCTTGCTACAAAGAAGAGAAACTATGCTCGTGAACTCTATTTCATTTTTTAACGAGCTTGCTACAGAAGAGAGAAACTATGCTCGTGGACTCTTCTTAATCATGGTGTCCAAGACAATAACGCTCTGGAAAGACACCATGTCAAGGGACAAAATTCGGTCATGGCTTTCAAGATATCTTCACTAGATGGAAGAAAATCACTTTGGAAGGAACACTTGTCGAGGGTTGTGACAGGGGTAAGGAGATCAGGCTCTAATATCCCTACCGAAGAGATCACCATGTCAACTACCGGATCCAAATCATTGGAAGTTGAAGTCATGGGAGACAATGGAAAATCAACATCAGGAGGGGAGATAGAGTGTATATCTTCCCGAATTTCTTCACAAGGAGGAAGAAAAGAGGATCAATGATGGTTACCATCCCAAGGTAGCTTGTTAATGCTTAACATTTCCGTAATAGATTCATCAAAGGGAAAAATTGGGGAAATGTGGTCGATCGCAGGTGACAAGGAACTTAACCAGGATAGAATCAAGTAACTGTTGGGTGCCAATAGATGTTGGTCATCCGAAGAGGGAGAAGCGGATTGGATAGAAACGTATGATGTTTTAGCTAGACTAGGTGGCACGGTGTCACCTAGTGCATCGAATTCCAATGGACTAGGTACAATCCAAGGGTCAGATGATTCCAAATATCAATAAGCCATGGTCGAAATAATAACGATGGTGGCAATATGATGTGTAGTCGATGGAAGTGGTGTAGGGAAGGTACCCATAAGGCTAGAATATTTCAGTAAGCCAACACCAATGCTTTCATATGTGATCTTGTGGTCTCCCAAGAAAGGAATTTTGTTGGTAGCAGGAGCACGAGCGTCGGTTGTACAGAAATCTAACTGATCGACAGTGACAATTTTTCCCTGATGAGGAAATTGTACACATTGAAAGACCGACGAGGCAACGACATTCATAGCATAAAACCAACTTCTTCCAAGTAACAAGTTGTAATCGAGGGGAGCAACAACCACCTCGACATCAACAATGACAGTTTTGCCACCCAATTGGATGGGTAGGGACTGTAAAAGCCCATGGGGATGAAAAACTTTCCCATCGAATGCGCGTAACATCATTGGGGATTTGTTAAGTGTGGGTGATTTTAAACTTTTCCAACAAGCTAGAGACATGACACAAGTTGAGTCTCCCTCATCCAGAATAGTTCGGTGGATTTGTTGATTGTGAACAACAACATCAACTTGGAAAGAAAGTTGGTGGGAGAGTCGAGACGTATAATTGTCCAGGTTAAACATGATATGGTTGGACGACTCAGGATCAATAGCGCCAATAGCAGCCAAGAGCGTTCTATGTTGACTAGGGCAGTGATGTAGAACTTCTAATGCAGACATAGCACATGGTGCTTGAGCTAAATCTTCAACAATGTTGTAGTTTTGGGCAGCACGTGAACTAGGATTAAAGGTAGATTTATGGATAGTGCTCTTAGGAGGGAATAAGATAGAGTCGAATGTAGGTTTCTCAATCCAGAGTGGTCCAGACGGAGGATTAACCGATGGAGGATTAACAGAGGATGGTGATGGATCTGGTAAAGTACCGGTACCGTTAGTGACTTTTCCTTTTTCAGGGTTACCTGGTGTGTCGTATGTCTTAGAGAGAGTGTTCAAATTAATCCCATTAAACATATAAATATGTGCACTCGCCGAGGCCTCATCATGAGGATGGCTAGAACTGCCCCCAGGAGAGGGGGTTTGAGCAACCATGGATTACTGTTGTGGAAAAGGATGAGTAAGCACAACGGGTTGTGAATTTCCCTGAAAAAGTTTGGCCACTTCATTGCGATGTGGACAGTCTTGAGTATAGTGATCGTCACCACAAATGATACACGAGAATTTCAATTTTCATTGTGGTTGTTTTTTGGTAACAGGTGTTTGAGCTTGATTTTTTGGTTGTTCATTGTTATTAGTATTTTTTGATTTATTTTTGTCTTCTTCTTACCTCCGGATTGTTGTGAAGGGGAAAATTGAATGGAATTCACCTCAGAGATCTGAGTTTGGGGGGAGGTAGAGGAGAGTGTGGTCGACTAGGAAGTAGATTGAGTTTTGACGGAACCAATAACACCGTCCACATGAGATGAGGATGACGACTTAGATGGATCGGTATTAGCTCGAGCATCATTTGGAAGCAAATCATACAAAGTACCAGAATGTGAATAAACCAAATCTAAGTACTGAGCCCGAGCGATGGTTTCTTCCTCGATGGTCGCACCACCCATAGAGACATCCCGAGCGATCAAGGGTAAAAGTGATTTAGTAAACCACTCTGCCAATAATATGTCAGGAATGATTACTTTGATCATCCTTCATCATCGTATCCACTCATGAATTTGGTCATAGATATGCACAGAGTCAGTTTGACGAAGGGAGGTCAAGAGTTCAGTACCCGTCTCGTAGCGAATAGGTAGTTGAAAGTGTGTGAGGAAAGACATGGCAAGGGAGTTGAAATCATGAAAACAAGCACGTGGTAGTTCAATATACCACTTTGTTGCTGAGCCCGTAAGTGTTCGCTAGAAAAGACGCAAACGTATAGAATCATCCATGAGGGAGTTTGATGAACACCACAAATGAAAAGTCATCACATGGTTATTTGGATCTTCTCCAGATTTTCTATCAAATTTCGGAATATCAGAAGGAAGTTCAATTGGAATAAGTGGCCAAACCGGTGAATGAAAAATAGGATCATTGGTTAACCGAGACAAGTCTGGGAGATCTAGAGTCACAAGGAAAGGTAGTTGTCGGTTAATTTGCGGATGATACTAGTGTGGCATAGGAACACCAGTAGGACTATAAACCAGGTTAGGTGGATAATTGTAACCAGTAGGTCCTCCTACATACGGTTGTTGCTGACTAGGATAAGTAGGATTCGATGATGGTTGAGAAACATTTGCATAAACCAGTGGGTTCTGAGCATTATAAGCTGGGTGATTTTCTTACCCATGAGGAGGATAAACATTTTTCCCTTGAGGAGGGTAAGGAGTAGAACTCAAAGGTGGATACACATTAGACCCATGGGGAGGATAAGGTTGTTGTCCTTGAGGACTCCAAGTGGTGTTTGGGACGCCCGGATAAGGTTTTCCACAAGACGGTCTAGAAGGAAAAGGATTTGATACTCCTCCTTGTGGGTTATGATATGAGTTCCCCCCAACATGGGGTTGGGTAAATATGTCTCCAGAAGATACTCCCCAATATTGTGAAGGGTTTCCAGTAGACGACGGTTTCCCCCTGCCAACGGTGGATTAATGGACGGGGTATGACTGGCAAAGGGAGGTTGCCCTCCGGGAAGTACATCAAAAGGGGGTTGTCCCCCAGGAGGTAGGCCTGCCATAGGATGGTGGTCTTCCAAAAGGGATAGGTCCACTAGATGGTGGTTTCCCTCCATTCGGTTGTATTTGGCTGGCAAGGGTCTGCATTCTCAGGTGAAAATATGTCCCAACAATATCGTGCAGAACATGTGGAGTTGTAGAGTGAAATTTTTTAAAAGTGGGTGTAGGGATCGAAGTGCCTTGGGAACGAGTAGAGTTGATGAGTCTAGCATTAGGATAGACTTGTGCTGATGCAACAGTAGGGTTAATGTCCTGATCGATAGGGTGATTCATAGTTTGACCAGATGGCCCACTTTCAACAGGAGGGTCATGAGGATTAAAGGGTTGTCGAAAGGATTCAAAATGCTCATAGAGACTACATCCTGATGAATTCCTCCATACAGAACGAGCAGGTGTGGGATTTGTATCTACTACAGTGGTAGGATGAACAAGAGTCCTATACTCATCACCAAAGGTTGGTTCTATGGATCCCATATATGTGTCGATAAAATCTCTCACAGGTAACTATGGGACCTCTTCGTCTATGACGTTCCCAAGAGAGTCTAAACGAAGAAAAAGTGGTTCGAGAGGAATTGTCGACACAGAGGTAGTGCGAGGAGTTGGATTATCAACCGTAACCAAATCACCTTCTGGGTTGTCGAATGGAGGAGTAACAACACTCCCAAAGTCAGATTGATTTTCTACCTCTCCACGATAGTTGTCTTTTGGAGGGTTAGGAGGTAAGGGTTGGTAGCCTTCCAGAGGTAGCCCTTGCATCCTACGTGATCGGTGAAGACCTTTATCATCTGCAGGCTCAATTTTGGAGAATAACAATACACGCTAAAAATCTAGGGCCAACTAACAAAAAGACACAACATATGCTAATAAAATCTAGGAATCAAAACCAAGCAAACAAAACTTATCTCGATGATGGTACTAGTTGGTGATGAAATCCAATGTCACGTGACCAAGTCAAGAAGGGGCTAGGATATGGTGGAACAGTTACAATGGTGACCTGCTTAATGGACTTTCACCTTGGTGCAAGCTTCCACACAGTAATTGTGGATTTACCCTCCAAGGAGCCCGAGTGATTTTGACCAATGTCTGTTCCAGGTACAGTGAGACTCCCCTTCACCGTCACCTCGTGTAAGTACCTAAATATTATGGCAACTAAGGACACCAACTCGTAGTCAGACCCTGGGTGGGTACAGACAACAGTTCGATCCGAATGTATGGGCAGGATAACAAGTCTGAAATCAACTCGAGAGGCTCCCACACATAATCATGGGTATACCCTCAAGTGACCCCTAATATAAGATCCGACCACTACAAATAGTTGAACCACGGAGGGATAATCTCCATAATTCTCCTGAATGCGACCTCGTGTGTAACCCCTGTGTGAGAGGGGAATCCCAAAAAGCCTATACGACAATTGGATTTGACTCTCCCTATCTCAGGATGCTAATGTTTGGTTTGAAAACTTTGGAGAGTCGTACTCACAACCTAATACAAAGTGTTAATCCTAGTCTAATGTTGGTGGAAGATCCTAAAAACAAAATGTTCTAGATAATTTTTAATTAGCGTTCATTTTGCAACTGTTCTTTACTCAAAAAGGTGTATGACAATGAAATTGATGGTGTGATGACTCAATTCCCAAAAATGCAAAAGAAAATGATAAGCAGTCTTGTCTTTCGATGAATGGCTATTTAAGGGAAAGAGAAAGAGGTTTTTTCACTATCAAACACTAAGATGCAATGTCCTCATACAATTGTTTCTCAATCAAATCCAATGTAATGCTAAAAAAATTCAAAAATGCCTTCTAATATCCAAACAAATCACTAAAATATGTCATTTTTCTTATATGTAAATGATAATCAGATGTAAGACTTCTAAATGTCAATCAGAAGAAAACCTCACACAAAACAAAAAATACACTCTCGTCGTGAAATAGACAAGAAGGACAAAGATAACCTAATTTGTAAACAAGAACCAAAAAAACCTCAAACAAAAGAGAAATGTTGGAAAACTGACCTCAAAGATCAAACAAAAAGGTTCACAAACCTTTTGATTGCCTCACAAAAGCTTCCACTTAGTCAGATAAAGGAGAAGAAAACAGGAAGTTAACTCTAGGTCAGCAAAGACAAAGAGTGACTTCAAGGAAAGGAAAGAAAATTTCAAATTCCCAAACAAGAAGAGATCAATCCTTAGAAAACAGAGTGTTGAAGGCCAATACCAAGATGGACTGAGAGTATGAGACCCTGAGAAAATGCAAAAGGCAAAAACTGAACTCAGAAACTGAAAAACTGGAGGATTTTTAACTGAAAATGGGGTAGTGCTCTAGTGTAAGGGGCATCAAAGCGTTCCAACTCTCTATGTAAGACCACTAGGGAGTGTTGGCGCTCTGATAGCAAGGGAAGGGGAGCGCTCTGCTGCAAAAGCTCAGAAAAATGCCCAAAAACTCAAAAAATCAAGGAAATTCAGTCAATCAGGGTGATCATGATGAAATAAAGAGGCAATCAAACAAATCTAAGAATCAAAAAGACAATATGGAGAAGATCAAGTGAGTGAGAAAAGGGCCAAAACAAAATATGGGAAAGGAAACAAAAATCATAGCTCCTCCCCAGTGGAGTCGCCAATTTCTGTTGTAGGTGAATCCTCCTACGGACAAGCAGATTCCCTCTTGGTCTCTAGACTCCTAAGGCCAAGACAGAAAAGTTCTTAACATGGACACTGACATCCTTTTAGATCTAATCAAGCTAATATACGAAGGAGAAGAAGAAAGATATGTACTTTATTAACGACGTTTGTCCTTTCAAAGTCCAGGCTAAGGTTCGATCCTAAGCTCCCTGATAGGTTCTGTAGAACAAACAGGATCATAAGTTTTGTATCAATATCTAGTCTCTACTACCCCTTTCACCATGAGGAGACCTCCTTATATAACCTTGGAGAGGTCCAACCACTTGAGAGATCTTTGGGATAAGTTGAGGATTTCTCTCCTTCAATTGAGGATCCTCCCTAAGATCATGCCTTGATCCAATATTCGAACCCAACTACCTTCAGATATTGAGGGAATTGTCCCTTGATTTCCTCCAACAAACCAAAAATTCACTCAGAAAGGGTAGCGCCCCCCCAAAAGGGTACATAGGGCGCTCAAACACTCCCCCAAAGAGGTCCAGGGAGCACTAGCACTCCCTGACAGTGGGTAGGGGAGCGCTCCTCTCCAAAAACCATATTTGAGTGGTTCTTTTAGTGGAAAAAGGCTTGTACTCCCTGTCAACTGATTTCTCTTCTTCAAAACTAGTCTTTGAGGTGTCCTAAGTGTCCTTATGATGTCGTTAGAGGCATGACATAGGCAAGATGGAAGTATGATATTTTTTACACTTGCAACACTTGTGGTCAAGATGTGACACTTGCGGACAAGATGCGACACTTGCGGACAAGATGCGACACTTACAACACTTGTAATGACGACACTTGTGACACTATTGAAGTGAGTAATTTTGATGTGTAACAACTATTATGTTCAAACTCTGGATTGAACTCTGGATAGTGGCTGAAAAAATTTGGGGTTTCATAGAACTAGTTTCTCTGAAACAATTTTTCGATGAAACCCCAATTCGATTAAGGTGGAATTCAACCAAGGTGTGAATAAACCCATGATGAAACACGATTCTTTTAGGATTTTCAAACTCATGCTGGTAAAACTTTTCCAGACTTTTCCATATATAAAATGAAAAAAGTAATTGATAACCTAGTAAGAACATTAACAAACTAAAATAATAATATAAAACTAAAATGACCCTCACAGGTGATATATCGTTTGATAATAATGTATGCCATTTTTGTTGGATTTGTATAATTGACATATCTTTTGGGTTATATGCTACCTTGGTCGACACCAAAAATTTTGACCATGTAATGACCTTCACTGGCACATTTTTTGGATCAAACTTCCCCTACCATTGACAAATGTGTAGCATCTATGATCATGGCATTTCTATGTCCCCTATTCTCTCCATTCAAACATTATAACTCTGTGCAAATTCCCTTGCCACTTACATGTTATGGCCATGAAAAGATATAAGAAATCATAACCATCCCACTCTCTGCAATAGAGGTATACATTCATCATGTGCTTCTATAAGTTCAGGGCCTAAGGGTTCAATTATGGAATCAGGGGCCATGACAAACAAATTTGGTTTGACATAAGGTGAGTGAATGCAAAGGAGATGACTGAAACTTCAAAGCATAGTCATACAAAACCCAATAATTTGAAGACCCCAAGACACGCTAATGGCATTGTACACTGAACCTATATTTTCGATCTTGCATGAATAATCTTTGAATTTAATAGATAAGACAGTAAAGGAAGATCTTGATTAATACATAGGCCATGTGTTAACAAACGTGGTATACCATAAGGCTATCGCTTGTTTCAAGGAGCGTTGACACTCATAACAATCATAAAGACCCATGAATTCATATAGTATGTTACCTTATGCCCAAAGACATTGTAATGATAGTTCATAAACTCATGTTAACCTTATGCCCAAAGACATTGTAATGATAGTTCATAAACTCATGTTGTGATATTTCACACTCTAAGTCTTTGATGCAACTAGAAAGATAGGACTGATATGATTGTGGTATGAAATCAAAGAAATGACGCTTAAGAATAATCATCAAATTGTTTCATTACCAAGTCCTTTTTATAATGTCAAAATAATAATATGGTCAACCCAAAATTTATAGCATAATAATCATAGCAATGTTATAATCAAACAATTCGAATGATAGGCTCGGAATATATGTAAGTCATTTAAGCATTTCTTATAGTTTCAAGTTATGACTATTTGAACTAGAATTATAGCAAGCCAAATCTTTGATTATTAAATGAAATTTGATTATGTAGCTCATGTGGAATATCATGAAATGATTTGTAACAAAATCAAGAAAACAAGAACCAATCATCAACAAAATCAATCGAAATCCTATTTGAATTTCATGTTAGAAATCATGAAATTCAAAAATCGATATACATACAAAGAAACATTTGTATAATCATTTCAAGGCTTAGGTACAATATTTACACAACTATGATACAAACCACTCAAATCAAATAAAATCAAAGAGAGACAAAGCAAAAATTCAAATAAACTAAAAGGGACCCTCATTTACAATCAAACATAATGGAAATCCTATCATCAACAAAATCAATCGAAATCCTATTTGAATTTCATGTTAGAAATCATGAAATTCAAAAATCGATATACATACAAAGAAACAATTGTATAATCATTTCAAGGCTTAGGCACAATATTTACACAACTATGATACAAACCACTCAAATCAAATAAAATCAAAGAGAGATAAAGAAAAAATTCAAATAAACTAAAAGGGACCCTCATTTACAATCAAACATAATGGAAAATTAGGGGGTTGTTGTTTGCCACAACAAGATGATGGTGTGTTCTATGTGTTTGTGAGCACTTTTTGAAATTTTCCATTATTGGAATAACACTATGGGCTTACTAAGAATGTCAATTATGTTATTTTTTAAATAAAAGCATTTAAAGTTTTGTATGATAGATGGTCGTTTCTTGTTTACCAAGTGTTGAATTACTTTAAAAGTTTTTTTTTTCATTTGTTATATTGAACAATAATTTGAACATTCTTTTGGTTTCCAGGGCAAGTAAAGCTTATCATATTACATGTAATGTGGTGGCTGTTAATTTGGATATATTTTCCTCCAAGTTGGATATATGGTGATTAATTCTAAGTAAGATTTTCAATACTATTTTTTTTCCACATAATGCATTTCTTGAGGAAATTCATTAGACACTTCTCTTCATTATAATAATGGTACCCAAGGTAAACTAGAATTTTCGGGGCTCAAAGCCGGTTCAAGATATCAACAACAATTATCTCACGAAGAGAAAACAGTCACAAAGTGGGATTTGAACCTAGGGGAGGGAGGAAACAACATTTCATCTCAAATTTCTGGTGAATGGGAAAAAAAATTCAAATATTTAGGAAACTTGGTAAATAGATCAGAGAAAATTAATTGATATCCAAATATATCAATATCCATAAGAATGAATTAAATCATCCCTCGAATACGAGTATGGATTTGTTTTTTCTTCATCCCACACAAAGAGGAAAACTCATGGGATTTGACCATTCAACCACCCATCCAAGGAAGGATGTGATTTAACAAGTGGTCATGGTCCCTTGGATCACTATGATTGATCACTATGATTGAAATTGTAAGTTAAAAAACCATAATCCTTAAAATTAAAAATTTATTTATAAGGAGTTAATGTAGACCTCTCAATTCATAGTGAGAATGTGGATGTTTGCACAATAAGTACATATTGTGTTTGAGACCTAATCTTTATTAGATTAAAAAAATAAACATGTTCATTAAAGAGGTGTTTTCATTAAACACTTGTTCATATTTCATGCAACTCATTGTTYTTATTRGCTTGGTCWTAATGAAAGYCCAAATTAGATTACATTTTACATATATGGATACAAAGTGTTTAATTTAATGTGTGTACTTTAACACTTTTTTTGCATGAGTTTGGTGCATTTTCACATACACCATTTGCAAGACACATAGGGAAAATGTTGTCTCTTATAGGGTTGTACATCAGATGTTTTATTACATTTTCTAATGATCATTAAGTTTTGAAGAATGGATATGTAACATATTTTGCATCATCATGCTAATTTCTCATTTATCTTTTTTAAGTATGTTTTTTATTAGTTTTGATTTATTTATTTCAACATTGTTAATAGATTTTCTCTTAAAAATGGTTTTCAATTAGAAAATATTTTAATGTGAGTAATCCTCTATGTGAGAAAGAATATTAATTCAAAGATTAAAGTGCATGATTAAATAATATATCTACTTAATATTGTTTTTTATTTTAAATAGAAATAGAAGTTGGTATATTTATATTATAAAATGTTGTAGTCAAGATGAGTAGCAAGATAACAAAAAAAGAGAGCTATTGTGGAATAAAACCAACAATGAAACTTGTAGAAGATATATGTTGTTAACAAAAAATTCCAGGTCATAATTTACTATAGTTTCAAAAAATTGTCTACTAGTGTATACTTTAAAATAGAATCCTAGAATAAGTATTATTTTACATAACATAATAACTAATGAAAGGCATGTTTGTTGTTGGCCTAATCTTGTCCAATTTTGGTAGGATGATATTTTTTAAAACCCTCGTACATGGCCTCCATCATTTGGTGCATAATTTCTTCTTCCTTGAGACCTTTTGGGGTTGAAAAAAGGTTTATTGACATTTTGTAATTGGAGGTAGTTGAGTGTGAGACTTTACCGATATTGCAAACCATGTTCCTTATCATGGAACACTCAGCTTCCAAAACATGTATTTGACTCTTCCGTTGAACCAGAGTATCCATGACGAAAGAATTATGAGAAATACATTGATGTTCATTGTCATGAACTTTGGTTACTGAGAAAATTGAAATTTTGTTATAATTAATAAACTCCTCATGTACATGGAGCACTTTATGAATTTCTTGGACCCCCTGCAATATATATTCAATATCTATGATTGTTTTCTAATTGAGGTAGGACTAAGAGGAACCCAAAGATACAATTCCTATAGAACAACCCTAATATTCCCTTGGAAATGACGTTGCGGACTAGCTCGAATTACCAAACCATGAAGAGGAATGCATCATGGATGATCGGAAAAGGTGGACGAGGGGAACCCACAAACTCAAGCACCCATAAAACAAACAAAACTTCCAAGCGAACCAAAATAAACCTGAAACCACAAACACCTAGAACCATAACAAAGCACCATATCAAAGCACCCAAACAACATTCATTAACATAGCCCCATAGAAAAACCATTGAATCCCATTGCATTGAAAAAAAATCAAAAGAAAAAACAAGAGACAATAAGGAATTCTTACCCAAAAAGAAAACAAGACCAGTGTTCACCACCACCATGCACTATAACCAAAGCCTCTTGTATATTGAGCCATTATCCCACCTAAGTTATGAGATAAAATGAAATGGGTTTCAAATTGTTGGCTGAAATTTATGGCTAACATGTGCAAGGTTGGTGAAGAAGTGATTTCCTTCACATCCTATCCCCAACTTGATATCACATGGCATCTTGATTTCCTTGACATGTGTTGGTTGGTGAGGTCATAATGTGCCTTTATGTTTGATAAATCACAAATGAACTTAGGGGATGAATTGAACATGTAAACCCTCTTTTTTTCCTAAGGGCACCTTCACTTAATTTTGTGCATTCATTCGCAAGAACATCAACTTGTCAATTGAGGTCCCTTAGGACGTGAAAGAAAGTGATCTCCTGAAATCAATGAGTATCTTTTTGAATCCTCTCTATGAGTGATGTTATCTTGCAATTAGAGGAAGTCTTCTTAGAATTCATTAGGCTAATAATTGTGCTTGAATAACTAATGATGTCAAAGTCCTTACTCTATATGCATTCATTGATAGAAGTCCCTAAAGAAGGGCATACACCTCTATTTGATTATTTGTGGTTGTCCCTAAAACCCATGCATAGGTCAATTCTTTTTTTCCAATGGGATCAAGAATGGTCCCAACCGATCTTTCCACCCCAATACATCCACTTAATATAATCACCAAATTTATGACACATTTTTTCCTACTACATACTTTGTATCTTTAATTTCAACTTAACCTTTTACAAGAGTCTAATCTTGAAATTGATCAACCTTTTATTTGACAAATAGTGTTATTTCTACCATGAAAGCTAAACGGTATAATCTTCTTCTTGGAGATTTTTACATTGGAACTAGTAGGGTTCAATCCAATATTCCAACTCGTAATTCTAATCTCAACCCTTTCTGGATAGAAGGTGATGATAATATAACACTTAAATACATAAGCAGATTTGAAAATATTGAAAAAAATGCATATGGCACTGA
>JASDQU010236847.1:0-15214 GCA_032191745.1 Picea mariana
ATTTGATATACTATGTAGGAGTTATAATTACACTAATAATGCACAAAAACTAAAACTCTTTCCAGCCACACTAAAAGACTCAACATTAAGGTGGTTTATGATCCTAGGAGAAAACACTATATTATCTTGGGATGGAATGAAGGAGACTATCCTCTAGAAATATCAATATTACTGCAGACCTAGGGATGCTAGGAATGACATATTTAAAATGCAGCAACCTGAGTAGGAAAGTTTGGAAGATTACCTAGAAATATTCATATACAACTACCAAAAGACAAAACAATTTTCCTTAGACAAAACCACAGTTACGACCATCTTCCAAAAGGGTGTGAGGGATGATTTTATTGAGGTACTAAACCTCATGAGTTTTGGATATGTGTATTATAATTCGTTTGTAGACATTGCAGAGTATTGTAAAAGGTACTTTCGCAACCAAACCAAAACAGGAAAAAGTGTAAGGGATCCTATAAACAGAATTACTAAACCCACACCAAGGGGTGTTACCAGGATAGAATTGGGGAATCTACTTGAAAACTTCAAAACATACATCCTCAACACCATCATCTCCCAACTTGATACCATTAAAATTAAAAGAAAAAAAGAAGAAGAAAATGCTACTTTGGAAATTTTCTTCCCTCGGTGTAGGAAAAGGCATCCTAAAAAGGAATGTCCTATTAATGTTATCGAAATCTGTGGCCTACGTAAAGAATATCACCCTACCAATGGGTTCCCTTCTTTACCTGGACTAAAATCCATTTTCAATGGAGGGGGAGAACCTCAAGAAACATCGTATCCCCCCAAGAGGGCATGTAGACAGAAAAATCCTAATATGCTTGTAGATCCCACCACACAATATTCACAACAAAAATGGGTACTTCCAATTTCTTACCCTCAATGGTTACCTCAACAACCACAAATCCAGCCTTGGAAACAAGGATGGATGGGGCCTGCATGTGGAAATGTTACCTTTCATCCAACAACCTTTCCCACCTACCCGCAATACCCTTCCAATATCTCTCAGTTGCTACCGGGATTTAATCCCCCTACTCTTCTTCCACCTCCATAGCTGCAAAAACAACTTGCATTTCCTATGAACCCAAATCTGTAGAAACAAATGCAAGTTTCACCTACCCCAAACCCTCCTCGACCTACCCCTATTCCTACACAACCCATTCCTAATCCAAATAATAGACCTACACAACCTGTACAAAAGATTTAAGTACAAACCTTCCCCACTTATGTGATAACTCCTACTTCATTTAATGGAATTGACTTAATATCAGGGAGGGTTTTGAATAAACCAAATCCTACTGTGGTTATTCAAGAAGAAGAAAAAGTAGATAATCAAGCAGTTCAAGAAGAAGAACAAATGGATAACCAATCAGATGAATAAAGAGACACCCCTGTACAATAGGAAATTCCTCCTCACACTTCTCACCCAGCAGAAATACCTCAAAAAACTAATTCTTCGCCTTATCCAGAAAAGTTACTTGTGAAGAAATATGAGGTACCTCTAGGGCATAATCTAGAGACTAGACTTAGAAACATATGTGTAAATATTCCCCTACTTCAGGCCATCAAGGACATGCCTATTTATGATAATATTGTAAGGGATCTTTGCATTAAAAAACTAGGGAGGAAGAGGAAGGAGCCACAGGTGGTTGGACAATTATCAGAATTTATATCAGAAAGGCCATCTAAATATATAGATTAATGGTTTTTCTTTTCCAAACACACTTATTGATATAGGAGCATCAATAAGTGTTATGTCGGTTGACACCATGAAAACATTGCAACTAAATCACCTTAGACCAAGAAAAACTTTGTTGGAATTAGTAAACAAATCAGTTATCATCCCAACAGGAAGTCTAGATGATGTAATAGTCACCTTGGGCTCTTGGGAGTATCATGTGGATTTATTAGTGATTCATCCTAAATCCTCCAAACCAGGACACCTAATGGTGCTTGGAAGACCTTGGTTAGCCACTGTCGATGCGTTTATCAATTGTCGGTATGTAGAGATGACAATCTCCAATGCGAGCTAAAGTCAAAAACTTATTATCTTCCCTCCTGCCCAACCAGCCATTGAATTTCCTCTCTAGTTTGATAATCCCTATGGGGAGGAGGACTGTATCGAGCCCTTGTTAGCACTCAAACAAGTAAAAGGAGTTCAAGAGAAAACTGAAGAACAAATTTTAAGCCTGTTTTTGGCTAATACAAAATGCATTGAGTACCCACAATCTTTTCCTGAATATACACATATCTTCAGCTCTGAATTCTAGGAAATCTAGCACCCCTCCACCTCTACAGTAGCCACCATTTCACAAGTAGATGAAGGGAAAGAATTTGTTGTCCAGGCTGTTGAAATCAGCCCTGGAAAATATTTGTATATCAATGCTAGCTTAGAAACATATCAGCAACAAAAATCGATTCAAATGATTCAAGGGAAATCTGGTGATTTTGCATTGGACTACTCTGGCATGAAAAGGATTCACCCAAACACTTGTATGCATCATATTTACACTAATGACCAAATCAGACCTATTAGGCAACCCCAAAGAAGAATGAATCCATCCTTAAAAGACATAGTGAAAGAAGAACTCCAAAAACTCTTGCATACCAATTTTATTTACCCTATATCGAATAGCAAGTGAGTATCCCCATTAGTTATTGTCCCTAAAAAATTTGGTAAATTGAATATTTGTGTGGACTTTCGAGAATTGAAAAAATATACCTACAAGGATTACTTTCCTTTACCTTTTATAGACTAGGTCTTGGACACTTTGTCTGAGAAGAGGTATTTTTCTTTCTTGGATGGGTTTAGTGGTTACAATCATATCCAAAGTTCACCAGAAGATCAGGAAAAAACCACATTTACTTTCCCATGGGGTACCTATGCTTATAGGGTTCTTCCTTTTGGTTTGTGTAATTCCCCTACTACCTTTCAAAGGGATGTCTTGGCCATTTTCTCTTATTTGACCCATGACTGTGTAAAATTCTACATGGATGACTTCACAGTAAATGGGGATGATTTCCAAGAAGCATTGGACAATTTGGAGAAAGTACTGATTAGGTGTAAAGAAACCAACACTTCCCTCAGTCATGAAAAATCTAGAATGATTCTCACTAAAGGAATTGTTTTAGGTCATCACATCTCCGGTACTAGAATAAGGGTAGACCTTGCCAAGATTGACATCATTTCTCAAATCAAAATCCCTAGCTCATAGAAAGAAGTCAAAATATTTTTAGGGAATGCTAGTTACTATAGGAGGTTCACTCAGAATTTTACAAACCTAGTTGCCCCACTGTTCAAATTGTTAGCAAAAGAGGTTGAATATTATTGGAATGAACAATGTCATATCTCTTTTGAAATTTTAAAAACAAATCTTTGAAGTGCCCCTGTTTTAAGAGTACCAAACTAGTCTCTTCCTTTTCATATCTGCACGGATGCCTCAGATACATCTTTGGGGATGTTTTAGGACAAAGGGAAGGCCAGATTCCATATGCTATATACTTTGTCAGCAAGAATATTTCACCTACTGAAGTAAATTACACTATCAATGAAAAATAGTTCTTGTCAGTAGTACATGCCATTAATAAGTTCATATACTACATAATAGGGTATGAAGTTTTTGTACATATAGACCATTCATCCATCAATTTTTTTATGAACAAACCTGTTACAACTGCTAGAGTGACTAGATGGTTTTTGTTACTACAAGAATTCAATATCACCATTATTGATAGGCCTGGAAGAGATAATTTAGTTGCTTATTTCTTGTCTAGACTCATTCATACAGGTGATAATACACCAGTAGATGACAATTTTCCATATGAGAATTTATTTGCTATTTCTACTTACATTCCTTGGTATGCAGATGTATCCAAATATCTTGTAACATGAAATCTACCTCAGAATATGTCCTCTTGAGAAAAACAAAGAATTATCCAACTAAGTGCCAATTACATGTGGCATGATGATTTTTTATACCAAATTGGGCCTGATTTGTTGATCAAAAGGTGTGTCCGGGAGGATGAGATGCATGACATATTCAAAGCATGTCATGATGGCCCATGTGAGGGCCATTTTGTTGATAAAATAACACCATACAAGATATTACAGTCCGACTATTATTGGCCAACTATTTTCAAGGATGCAAAGAAGTATGTGGCCAACTGCGATGATTGTCAGAGGATGGGAAAACCTGTTGTAGTTGATGAGATGCCCCTCCAAGCTCAGGTAGTAATTGAACCTTTTGAGAAACGGTCTTTGGATTTTATAGGACCTATTAACCCTTGTCTCGAAGGAAGAAGTACATCTTGGTCTGCACAGATCATGTGACCAAATGGGTGGAAGATAAAGCCTTATATTATGCTAATGAACAATTTGTTGTAGATTTTATTTTTGAAGAAATATTTACTCGCTTTGGTGTACCGTGATAAATAGTAACTGACCAAGGAACCCAATTTACCTCCAATCTGGTTAAATCTCTTACTGAAAAATTTAAAATTAAACATAGAAAATCTTCACCTTATCACCCTCAAGCAAATGGTTAGGTGGAATCAACTAACAAGGTGATAGAATCTATTCTTACCAATACTATTTAGCTACATCATGAAGAATGGGTTGATAGGTTTTTTGAAGCCTTATGGGCCTATAGAACAACTTGGATAAACAAAACAGGTCATACACCTTATGAGTTGGTATATGGGAAGCAGGTGTTGCTTCCCATAGAATTTCAAGTGAAAACCTTCAGAATTGTCATGCAATTAGGGATGGATTTGGATGAAGCTAAAAAATAGAGGTTATTGTAGTTGAATGAGCTTGATGAGATTAGACAAGATTCTCTTCAAAGGACTAACCTTATACAAGAAAAAAGGACTAAATGGCATGATAAGTACATCAAGAAGAAGTCTTTTTTAGTTAGGTGATTAGGCCCTACTGTATGATAGTAGGTTCAAGAATTTTAAAGGTAAATTATCTACTAGATGGTTGACACCCTATAAAGTTGATATAGTTTACAACAATGGTTCAGTTAAGATAAAGACTATTGATGAGAATCATACCTCTTTTGTCATGAATGAACATCAATTGAAGGTTTATCATAAGCCTCTATCCAAAGAGGATTTTATTAGACATGTTCCTCAAAATTATGAAATGAAATTGGTAAGCAAGGGGATTTATCCTCCTGTTGATCCACCACATTAAGTTTGTTGTGAATTAATTTGTATCTGTACATATCTGTAAATAGGTCTATCATTAGATAGAAAATTTGGTGTTACTAACAAAAAAAAAAGTTGATTGTGCTCTCACGTAGATAAATGAATAAAGAGGTCATCTTCCAGGTGTAGGTCTACCCCTTTATCCATACTTGGTAGATCATTTTTGGAAAAAGAGCTAAATGGAGTTTTCTTTAAGTTTTTCAAACTCCTAAAAATTGAAAATACTGGCGAGCAGGAACTGTCTCGGGCTCGAGAAAAATCCATAGGACAGTAGATGGACTTTTTTTTAAGTTTTTCAAACTCCTAAAAATTGAAAATATCGGCGAGCAGGAACTAGCCTGGGCTCAAGAAAAATACAAGGGACAGTAGATGGATTTTTCTGTAAGTTTTTCAAACTCCTAAAAAATGAAAATACTGGTGAGAAGGAACTGGCCCGGGCTCGATAAAAATCCATGGGACAGTAGATGTAGTTTTCTTTAAGTTTTTCAGAATCTTTAAAACTAAAAACACCGTCGAGAATTAACTAATATGGGCTCGAGAAAAATCCACAGAATAGTAGTAGTTAGGATTATTTTATAATAAAATGGAAGTGGCAACAAGAGCAGTGATCAACTTGGTTCGAAAAAGAGGAGGATTATGAATTTCAACATGAGTTTGTCCAGCTACAAAGTACCTTCTTGTTACAGAGCTTGGAGCCTAATCATTGAATTCTTTTGCCTCATTTTCTAACACTTTTGCTGCCAATTCAGAGTTCTCGTACCAAGTGATGTTATTTTTTTTTACCTGCATGGTATTTCAGTAGAATAAAATCACATGTTCTCTTCTATAGCAGCAGAAAACACCAGCGATTTCTACAAAGTGCAGCCTACAAAGTTTTAGTCTACATAACACCACCACTAGGTATCTTATCCAATTCTCATCGAGTACCAGAATACAATTTTGTGGTGATCTGGTACTGGATAACATCTGTATGCTATTCTGGTACTGAAAAAATGTCCGCCTCTGTGCTCATATGCTACTGTGGGAGAAGGCTTGTGCTATTCCAGTACTGGGCAAAACTCTGCACTGATCTGGTGCTTCAACAAGTTCACCCATGTGTTCATATGGTACTGGGAAAAACTCTACGCTTATCCGGTACTCAACAAATTATCCCATGTGTTCATCTGGCAATAAAGGATAAGGTTTGTGTTGGTCTGGTACTACAACAACTCTTTGCAGTGGTCCAGTACTAAGCAGTGGTCCGGTACTATGGTTTGATCCGGTATTGGAGATGAATTTTGGTAATCCTTATCTTATACTCAAAGTTTTTTTTCTGCTCGATATAAATGCTTCAAGTAATAAGAGGTATAAGCTCACTTATTTTCCTTGTTTATTAAAGAATTAGACTAATTATGTATTAAACATATGGTTACTCTCATGCATTTCATGCTCCCTACCATGAACTTCTGCAATTCCTTATATACATATCCTCGTATAGAAATCATTCATATGCACTTGAAATGTTAAGAGTGTGAGGTAATTATACCTTAGGACCAATTTAATTCTTTCTGTTTATATGGTGAAGAAACGTCATAATGCCATGATCTAACATCGTGCCATGCGAATGATTTAAGCCACATCTTAATGCATGTCAAACCATGATTCTGTTTCGGTCACAATGACATCAAAGGATTGCATACTTTTTAATTTCAGTCGCAATGACCACATCTCCTGTAGTCATTTCCCAACACTACCGTGAACATGGTCTGACACAAACCTCCATATGATCCTATAAGTTATTCATGAATTCAACGTATCTTACCTTGCCATCATTACCATGGATGTGGTCGTTGCAATCTGAATCTTAACTTATAAACGCTCCTTTGGATGTCTTCGCCATCCATATGAGCGTTATTTACCTTTTTTATTGTCACACCATCTCCATTTACATTGTGTTTTGTCCCTTCATATCATTTGCATACTCTATACCCTTCCGGTACTCCATCACAGACCAACCTGTTCCAGTACTAAACCATCAATTCTTTGTTTTATTGCCTCATACGCTTTATGAATTTATTTAAGACAGCGTGGTGGTTAATAGACATGAACCTGTGTTCCAATTATATAGGGAGACACATGAATACCAAGCTTGCATGGAGAAATTTCAACAGGTCGATTGGGTTCCATTTTTGGAAAAATTCAAAGGCTATCACGAGGGAGTATTTCTTGATTTTGCTCATACATATAATAGAGAGAGTGTTTAGTTGGGGAGATGAAATTAACAATTTCAAAGGCCACCATAGTGGAAGCTACAGGCTTACCTTCCTCTGGAGAGAAATATTTTAAGGGAGTGATCGTTGACATAAATCTTTGTCAAAAATTTGTAAGGCCGGAGCATCGGGATCTTTATTGGACCAAAGGAATTCCTCAAAGCTGCATTAAGGAAGATTATTGGACGATGCTCATTAGTTTGCAAATATTTCTCACTTGTGAAGGGAGGTATGTCGTGACCTTATTATACCATTTAAATCTTTTGTCACATTTTGAAGGAGGGCCACAAATTGATTTTCCCCACTTCCTCTAGATGAGCTTAGATAAAATGGCGAGAGAAGTTAAATCAACATATAAGAAAACCGAAACTAGTATCCATCACCATGGCCTAATGAAATTATTGGTTGTACATGCATTGAGAAAACAAGGCAGTAGTTGGAAACAACTCCTTCAACAACAAAAAAATTCAAGAAGGAGTTTCTAAATCTATAGAAGAACAAGAAACAAAGGCATGTAGTGAGGGGTCCAGTAGAAATACAAAGAAAAACAAAGGGAAGAAGTTAGGGGGTGAAGAAGTTGTTGTTACACCTAGTTCCTCCCAGCCTATTGATAAATTGGACAAAGATAAGTCTATTATAGAGGAGCCTACTACATCTAAGAAAAAGAAAACCGCTCAACCTTAGAAAACAAGTCTAGCCCTAATTCCAAAAATAAAAAGGAAGCAAAGAAAGGACTTTGGGAAGTTTAACGCTCAGATAGTGCCCCTAAGGAAACCATTGAATTATCACCGAATCCAGTTAACAAGTTAGAAAAGGCCCATGAACTAAACATCCAGAGCAGGAAAAAGTATCAAAAGAAGGATGTGGGAGAAGAAAAAATCTTAGAGGAGCCCACTACATCTAGGAAGGAGAGGCCCTCCCAATCTAAGGAACCAAGTCTATCCTCGATCCCTAAAAGTCATTGTCCATGAAGTGGGAGGTGAAAAAGAAAGAAACCAGGTCAAAAGGAAGTTTCACATGGTGCCCCTGAGGAAACTGTTGAGTCCCATGCAGCAGTTATTGTGTTTCCTCAAGAGTTGACTAGTCATTTGGAGAATACTCTTGAGGTTAAAAGTGGAAGTAAGGGGAAGCTTAAAATGAGGAATGTTAAAAAGAAACAAATATCAGAGCCTACACCTCAATCCTCCATAGTGGAAATGAGGAACGTTCAGTAAGAACAAACTCCATAACCTACACTTCTATCCTCTAAGGTGAAAATCAAATATGTCCAAGAGAAACAAGTCCCCATGCCTATATCTTCTACTAAGTAAAAGAAGAGGAATTTATTTGAAGATACTTCCACACCTGTCAGCAAATATGGGGAAGCCTCATTTCCTGTACGAAGAACCACAAGAAGCATGGCTAAACAAATAATAGTTCCACATGTGCCTTATCTTCTAGAAGGGCCTATTGATATTCTGACTTCTCCAGACAAATAAAGTGGATATGGAGAAATGATTAGTGAGACCGAGGTGTTAGTGACAGAAAACTTGAGAGGTTTAAGAAAGGAAAAGGAAGCCCCAAGGGAGGTAACTGAACAAACAACCATATCTGATCTTGTCAGTTCCCTGAGCAAAAAACAGTTGATAGTGAAGGTTGGGAAACTTACAAAAAAAAATGAGAAGTTGAAACAAGAGGTTACAGAGTATCAAGTATTGGATAGGAATATTAAGGCAGAGAATGTACAATTGAAAGAATACTACCTAAGGTTACAGGATGCGCAAGAAGAATTCTTTTCTAAACTCACCAAAGTTATATGTTTGATCCAATACACTTGGGTGATTAAGAAGGAGATTAGGAGCAAGGCCTTTGGTTTTAATATCCTACAACCAGATAAATTATGTCTAGGCAGGATGGAAGACGGTTTAGTTTTCCAAAGTTTCGAGTATAAGTTTTGACATTTTTCCATGAGGACATGCAATGACTTAAGCATGGGGGAAATGTTGAGTCTCCATTTTGACACATCTATTACCCTATATTATCCTCTATTTGGGTCAATTTTACCTCTGACAAGTGCATATGTTGTCTATTTCCTCCAGAAACCTACCTTGTGACCTTATCCATGTGCATAAAGAGGTAACCTATGTTAAACATGATTTGTTTGATTTCTTGATTAAATTGGGATTAAATGGTTGATTATTTATGTTCCTAATTACTTTGACTATTATTAAGCAACTTCATGACAAAGCATCACTTCATATAGTACTATCGTTGGTCTGGTACTGCAACAACCAACTATTCTATTCCGGTAATCCACCTGATCTGGTACCAACACTACAGTGATCCAGTACCAACATTGTATTGATCTGTTACCACCTCTACGTTGATATGGTACCAACTCTGCACCTATTCGGGTACAATCGTTGCACTGATCCGGTACCTAGATCTATTACTGTGCTAGTCCGGTACTAAACCCCTGTCTACAGGATTAATGTTTTGAACGGGTATGTTGGTGATGATTTCAAGAAATTAGTCGGATAGAATTATCCTAATGGTTTGGACACCATGATAGACTTGATCACTCATGCACTTCGTGTCATGAGGATGAATTCCATTCCTTGAGATACGATATGATTCACCAATTGTAATATTTTGTAAACATTTGATAATTATCATCATACCTTGATTATAACGACCGACCTTATTTAAAAGGGATGTTGTGTAGATGATAGAGATTAAGTAGAGAATGATATACACTATTATGCTAGGAAATGAAATGTTGAATTACTGATTCACTTGATCAATTGAAGGAATGTGAATGCTAGTTTGTGCAATTCATGGGTATGAGTAAAGTGTTTTAGTCTTTAATTTATTTAGAGGTACCTCATTGGTTCGGAAAGAGCCCACCGCCCCAACCAAAGTAAGCCTCCCTATATATGTATTTTTGTGGCATAAGTTAATTGTGTGAGTGTGCAAATATGATAGTTGTGTGTTGTAGATAATTCTAAGCGAATAAAATTTCTTAGGTAAATACAAATATCTAAAGAGATTTGATTTTGGATCAGTGTGAGTTAACAGTTATACATTGAGCATAGTAGATAATTCTATTTTCATTTTTGTAGATTAATATTTAGTTAACAAAATTTGTATAGATGTTTGGGATTTTTAAATAAGCAATTGTTATTGTTTTGAATCTATGGTTGTGTTGTTATCAATAGGTACAGGGACAATATGACTTCATCTCTCACCTTAATGCGCCATGTAATGAAGTCTTTCAATTGTATTAACTATCTCCTGTATTGAGGAAGGTTTGATTGTAATTGATTAGGTTATGATTGGTTTCTTTCCAAGAGTAATTAGAGTAAATTTTTAATTGTTATTCAATTTCTACAGGAAGCAAGGTCTCAGTTCATCTCTTCATTTCATGAGCCTATAATGAACAGACTTGTTATCTAAGAAAGAACCTTTTCAATTGAGTTTTTGTTTGAGAGTTTTACTATAAGCCTTGTCTTCTAAGTTTGAAGTTGTGTGAAGCTTTTAGATATTCCAAAAACAGAGTGTTATGTTATTAATTATTTCCTGATTGAGCTAGATAAAACATACATAGATAGGTTACCTGTTTTCAGCACATATAGTGTAACAACTCTTTTGATTACGAATCTTGTATTGGCATATAAATGAGTGCAATATACTAATCATATATATACACCAACAATGATGAATGAGTATATGAAATGAATATGTCATAGATGGTTATGGTTTTATGGTTTTGCGCACAATATAGATGCATCAATGTTAACTAAATAGCAAGGAATGAATGCCTCATATTCCCCCATGACTATGGAAACTTGGTTCATACACTCCCCATAGGTACCTCGGGTGAGACTTCACCTGCTTACGGTTGATGCCAAAAGGGCCAATATATTTAGGGTTTTGTTGGTGATTTAATGTTGAACCTCGTGTTTTCCCACTGCATGCCAACACATACCATGGTTGCACCAAATCCCAACTTACCATACTTGGCATCTCTTAACATTCCATATTTGATCAATTTTACAAATGACCCTATTTTACATTATCCTACTTGGCCTAATATTCCCACCAAATTACCTTTATACATCCCAAAGTTTGAAGGGAAACCAACAAAGGACCCAGCCAAACACATCATGTCTTTCCACCTATCTTTTTCTTCTAATAGCATCACAAAGGATTCCGTTCAATTAAGAGTGTTCCAGAGAATACTCATTGGTCCATATTCTAAATGGCATGTGGATGAGAAATCAAGGTCCCACACAACCTTCAAATCACTAGCTAAGGCCTTCTTATCCTTCTTCCAAGTTCATTTTCTTCATGAAACAGGTTTAGATATTCTCTAAATTCAAACAAACCATAGTCATTCACATCATTGATCATATTCATAAATGGCACCTAAAAATAAGCATTTTCAAGGTGGATACCACCCCACAACAACAATTATACTAGTTTCTTAAATCACTAGTCTCGGTCATAGCCAAGGATGTGGCCACTACTTTAACTAAAAATGAAGAAGAATCCATCACAAAGGATCAAAAATTTGACCTCATTTACTCCCAATTGGGATACCTCTACTTCATATTACAAGATGTTCCTCTCCCTCTACCCTTTGGTCAAGATAAACCGGGATCATCACATGTTGTAGTTGGGTTGATTGGGTCCCTAGCTCATTTTAACCCATATGCTCAATCAGTAACCACATTTTGGGGCCAACCAATATTACCATCCCTATTGGGGGAACCCATATTATCCTTCCCATACACCTCCCTCAACTTTAATGGTCCCTACTGCTCCCACAATGGGAGGACACATACATGCACCACCAACAAACCCAATGCAAACACCACCTCCATGTCCACCACCTACCACTACATACACCTCCAATAGTGGGAGTGGAACATCCACCTTATACAATCAACATATACCCCCTCCACAAGTTAATTCATATAACCCTTTCCAAGGTCCCCCTTATCTATTTGGCCCACCACATGGAAAAAAACAAGCAGACATTAACTTTGTTCAACCCTCTCCCATTCAACAAGTTCAATCATTTGAACAATTGAATATGAAAAATCAACCTAATAAATCCAACAATAATAGAAATAAGAGTAATAAAAAGAACAACATCAACCAAGGACAAGGGGGAAATCCCCAACAAAAAAACCTCCTAGCAGGAGGTAACCAGAACAATGGTAACCAAAATACTCAAGGGGGAAATAATAATGCCCATCCACATCAAGGGAAACAAAAACCTTAGAAACAATTTACCTTGCACACTATGTGGCGAGTATGAACATTATACCCACCACTTCCCTCAGATTCTTGATTACAAATGAATGAAAAAAAAAATGAACACACAAATACCCCTTGCACCAAAACCTCCTCCACAGATACCAAAACATTATCTGCAAACCAGACCCCAATGGTCCTACAAAACTAGATTCCTCATCAAGGAATCATAAATACTCAAAAATATGCTACCCCTAACCCACAACAAATGGGGTAATATCCTAACCTAGGTCAACCTGAACTTGGAAACTATGTGGAACACAACATTCTCCTCACCACTAAAGAGGAAGTTCTACTACAATCTCACAGTCATCAATATGGTAAGCCTCTCAACTCAAATATGACCATATCAGACTCACCCCAATTATCAGTAGGACAACCTTTGACAATACCTCGTCCTAGCACATATACTACTATCCAATTACCCCATGCACCTCTTTGTAGGAATGTACACAACCCCTATGCTAGGGAAGCACACAACTATATTTTGATCAATTATTTGTCTCAATTCCCAGCTGCCATGTTTGTTTTAGAGGTTCTCCAAACATTCCCTTCATAGAGAAAGGCCTTTGTCTCCCAACTGGGGGCATTCAACCCATCATACATTCATTTGATCACTTTTTATTTGGATAATGTGGAACCACGCCTCCCCTCTTCAAATTCCGGTCAAAATTTGAAACATAATAGTACATCGGTGCATCATAGATGAAGGGGGATCTACATGTATTATTTCCAAAATTGTATGTAAACATCTCGTCACCTAAGCTCATCTCTTCATCCATTACTCTTCATGCATACTATGGTCTCCCATCACAACCTAAAGGACTCTACCAAAATGTTCCAGTTGAGATAGGGGGGGGAATGTTTCTCATCGATATTGAACTCATCAATGCCTAATTGGACTACAATATCCTATTTGGATGAAGCTACATGTATGTCATGAAATTTTTTTCCTCTTCTATATTTCACACCATGCTTTTCCCTCACAATGGAAATATCATCACCATCGACAAATTAATTCACTATGAACCTAATCCTTCGGGGAACATAGATAACATTATCACTCTTATACGAGCCAACTCTGACATCTTTCCCATCGTTGATGTCAGACCGAGAATCTTTCAAGACCCATCACTTATGGGATCTTATCATGGAATTTCACCTCACCTCCCGACCACAAGTTTAGCTTAGGTATACGTAGTCTCATCAGGTGGTGTTAATATTGAATCAAAAAACCCTAATGAGGAAAACAAACCTCAGCCTACCTCAGACACAAATGTATGCCACCCATTCAAGAAAACTTGTCAATGACTAGGAAAATACCTATTTGGAAAATGGTCCCTTAGGCCATAATCCAAATACCATTCTTTTACCCACCACCAGGCATCACAACATATCAAGTTTTCCCTACCCTCACCTTACCAAACATGGTGATCACTATCTCAGTATGGTATCTAGAACCATGATCTATGGTATCAGTCCCATCCCTTCCACCTTAACTGAATGTTTTTCCCATGCAATCAATGGTTCAGAAGTGAACTCTTCCAACTGATCACACAGTTAGGGGTAACGATACCAACAAAGGGGGCACCAAGAATAATATGTGTTCCACCTCTTAGCCCCAGGCCTATTGAGGGGTCCAAATTCACTCGACAATAAGAAGGGGTCCCTGGTATAAGGTCCCAATTAAATTATACACCATTTGGTTTAGGAGTCCCATCCGAAATTTGGCTTAGTTGCCATTATTGCTAACTTTATTTTTTTGTTACCGGTTAAGGTCTGGTGTACCGATGCAAGGATGGATGCAATGCAGATATGTAGATGAAGACCATGTATGTAAATATAACTAATCTATCGCTAATATATTCTAACCTATCATGCCTAGGAGAAAATTTAAATTAATTGGTGAGTTATAATGCAACCAAACCTTAAAACAACTTTAACACAATTAGTTGTATAAAAAGAGAAATATTGGAAGCAATAGCATATATAAGTGTATAATCAGATTAGTCCATATTACAATAACATATAATGTAACAACTCATGAAACTTAAGGCATGGAAATATTCAAATAAATACCAATAACTGCAAAGATATGATTATTATTGCATAAGAATTAGTCTACAGCAAACAAAGCATTCTTACAGTCCATATAAATTGCAAGCATCTTCGCTTGAAATAGTTTAAAGCTTCGATCAATTTCTACACAGGATTTCTTCTAAAAATACTAGCCCTGAGGGATTGTCTGTTGATACTGAGAGGGGGGTGAATTAGTATCAAGTACAATTTAAAAAAAAATTCAACTTATACTTAAACCATTCAACTATATCCAGTGAGCAATGAACAATAGTATAAGAGTTACACCATGCACAATATATGAGAAATAATCAATAGTTATTGTTCAAGGGAAGTAATGACTTCCAAAGGTAGCTACAGCTTCC
>JASDQU010236849.1:0-14133 GCA_032191745.1 Picea mariana
TGGATGTTGGCCCAATAGGGCATTTTGTCTTTTTCTTCGGCTTTGTATAGTAGGTCATTGTAATGTCTTTGAGCTATTGGATGATATATCAGTGGTTTTATGCATGCATTTGATAAAATTAATGATGAAATGTGATTAACATTGCTATGATCCCTGTGACTAATGAGCCCATGGAGGGAAAAGTTTTTTATGTGCAGGATCATGCCCGAAGGACAGGTACCAGTTGGACTGGTAGACATGGGGAGATGATTAGTTTGAACCTCCATGGGGCTGAAGAGCCCATCAGATGGTTGCTGGGACCCCATCAGGGGCAAAGACAGGATAGTGATTGGTTGAGCCTTTGCACAAGAGAAGGAGAACGTTTTCATCCAGAATGCCTTGGATGAGCCCATCCTAGGGGGGTTGACCCACTACAGGTGGAACATGCCCCTTTTGATGCCCCAGGATGTCATCTAGGAGCCATGACATCACCTCCAGTGTATGGCATCTTGGCAGAGTAGTTTGGCACGTGTGGCAGAGTTTGGAGGCCCAAGGAGGGCCAACGTTTGTCATCTTGTGTTGCATTTTGCCCTAAAAAGGGCCAACATCTCCCTCAAAGGGGCTTGACATCCTGTTTATTGCTCATTTAGGGTTTCATTTAACAGTTTAATGTAAAACAATATGATTTTTGGTTTGTAGCCTTGTCGACTATTTTTAATGACCTAAAATTAATTAAAAGGTCATGATACACTATACATTGAGGATGTTTTCCCCTCATTTGAAGATAACACAATCACTCACACTTGTGAGGTCTGATTTTTGCGCCCTTATTGTGTATTTTGTCTTTAAAAGTGAGGCACACCTGTTGATGGGAGGCTTTTCTTGGCATGTTATGGCATTTCTCTTGAGGAAGGTTTACAACTAGGGTTTGCACATGCTTTTCTTCATGATATGTAAGTGTTTTTCCTACAAAACTTCTTGATTGAATGGTTGTAGGTTAGTAATTCTTGCATTTACTTATAAAATTGCTGATTTTAAAACCCTAGGTGACAAGCACACAAGTAGGTCCTTGTCTCATGTCCCCTTAGAGAGAAATTTTTAGCCATTGAAGGAGGAAGATAGAGCGTAGCCTTTGCTACACTCATCTAACTTCTTCCCTTAAGCTAGTTTTGATTTTTGAAGGTTAAAAGGAGGGTGACGTCCTAGGCCTAGGTTCTCTACACCTAGGGCCATCCATCTTTTAGGGTTTAAATGATAGAGCCTTGTCTTTACAACACTCTCCCTCCTTAAATCTTCTTGTTTTAACTTTCTTTTTATGCTAGCCGTTTGCCAAGTTTGACCTAAATAAGGAGGAAAGAGCACAAGGCCTTTCTTAAGAAACATCGGAGTGAGCCTCTTTCCCCTAGGGTTTTGATTCTAGGGCCCTGCCATTGCAGCACTTTAGAACCCTTCCCTCTTGTATTTAGCCTGTTACCCCTTCAACTTAGCGTCCTCTCCTTTATTGACTCCATATACCCTTAGGCATTGATCTTGGGCACACAACGTTGAGATCATAGTGTCCAAAACAAACTCTAAAAGCTTTATTTTTGAAACCCTAACTAACAAACTAACCCTAATCACGACTGACATCACAGTTGGTTATCTCATCTTGATGCAACAGTTGTTGAAAATAAGCAATTAGATGATGGTTAAAGGCATTTATTGAGTAAATGGTTGAATAGATACATTGCTAGCTTAATCATCTTGATAGTTATTGATGAATTGCTGTTTTTTCATAGCTAATTGATAAGACGTTGACCTCATTGATATCTATTGTTTTACATTGCTTATTAATTGATATCAGATAGTCATATGAAGTACTAACCCACTGAATTATAGCTTGCATATATTCTTTATTTTTTTCTTGTTCCAGGCAGGTGTTCTGTTTGGGCATACACTTCCTTATTGGTTGATTAGCCGGATCTTCTGATCTTGGTGGTAACCTGTGAGGAGGAAACTTTAACCTTGACTGTATACCTTAGCCTCTTGAAAACCCCAGGTTGTTGGGGACGTCTCCCTTGGGTTAACCTCCCTAAACAGAAAGAACCTCCCCATTGAGGTGACATTGGGTGGGGAAGGTTCCTGTTACGCCAGTTTAGCCTCAATTCTCTAGCCATTTGACCTAGCTACAAATTGTGCGATAACAAGGACTAGACGTCATTGGACCAATCAATCCAAATTCCATAAAGGGTCATTCATACATTCTCACTGCAACTGATTATTTCACTAAGTGGAAAGATGCTATATCTCTCAAAAAGGTTGATTATGAAGAGATCATTAATTTTCTCAAAGAAAATATCTTGTCAAGATTCGAAGTTCTAGAGAAGTTCATAGTTAAAAATGGATCAATTTTCATTGGATCAAAGTTCACCAAATTTTGTGGGTAATTTGGTATCATCATGGAGAAATCATGAAACTATTATCCCAAAGGAAATGGATTACTAAAGTCAACAAATAAAACATCGATCCAAATCCTTAAAAAAACAATTTCTATGAACTAGAGGAGTTGGCATATGAAATTAATTGATGCATTATGGGCCAACCGACTTACACCAAAGGACATCACTGGATCATCACCATCCACATTTTTATATGGAAAAGAAGCAAAAATTCCCATTTACATGGATTTGAATGCTCTGACATATGTTCTTCAACATTGAATATTTAAAATAAGTTTGTCCTATACAAAGAAGATACAATCAGTTGATGCAATTGGAGGAACAAATAAATCAACCATTGAGAAAAATGACTCAAAGACAATAGACCATCAAGAAACATTTTGATCAAAGCACATCGACAAAATATTTTCAAAAGGGACAACTGGTATTATTGTGGAATAAGGAAAAACCATCTATGCATACAAAGTTTGAAGCATTGTAGATTGGTCCATATATTATTGAAAAAATTCTTGTATATAATTTGTATATGTTGAAAGACATGAAGGAAAAAATGCAATTGTTTCCAGACAATGGGAAACATCTCAAAATTTTCTTATCTTAAGAATTTTCAGTCTCAACTTGTACATAGTTTTTCTTCCCTTGTGCATTTTTTCAAAACCTTTGTTTTCTTTTATTTTACTGACTCCATCACCCAATGGTCAAGATTCTATATTTTTTAGTAAGCCGCAGGGGGTTACCATCCCACAGTCGGAGCTAGTTGTTGACCTATAAATGTGCTAAGTCGTTTGAGAACTCTTTTGTATAGTTTCTTTCCAAAACTTAGAGTATTTTTTCACTTTTTCGTGAGTTGATGAGTCAAATTCATTCTTGTACAAATTTTCTCCTCCTCTAAAATGCACCATTTATTCTGCCATATCCATTTTACACCAACACTTAGATTATTTTGAGTTTCTCACGGGTTCGTCACATATTCTCATTTAAGTCCGAAGCTTCATCATTTCCAAAATGCACTATCATGTTCCACCATCCTCATTTCAAACCATACTTATTCATTTTCTTATACTTCTATTCTTTTTCAATATTTCAATACTTAGTTGATTTTCAACTTCACCGTAGGTTCACAGGTCATAACGCTTCAAAACTTTTTCCCCTTACATCTGACCGATCGAATCTCATACTTAGTCATTTCACAATATTTTTCCACAAGTTTCTCTTGATTCCAATATTTCTTGACATACATCCAATCCTCCATTGCTTTGTGGTAATACATGTCTCATCTTGGCACTCTCCCCAAAGTACATTTAATGAAAATATTACGAAAAATAACAAGTTGTTAAAATATTAAAAGGTCGTAATTAATGGCGACCTTCTCGAGACAATTCTCCATCAATTCAAATTTAATTCATATTAATCATTTCTTCAAAAGAAGTGTTTCAAGGTATATTATGGTAAATGGGATACTTCAAAATTAACAGTTTAAAGTGACTGTACATTAGTTTGCCAACTTCATCAAGCATGGCAATGAGAAGAAGAGAAAAATTTCGAAGGGACACTCTAAAATCATTTGGAAGGGAGGATCATAGATTCCAATGGTCAAGATCATACTGGTATTATTCATCACTACCATTGTCAAAAAGGAATGAGAACTAAGTTTGGACATCAGGGATTTCTTTAGCAGGTTGTGTATTAGAAGTTTTTAATTACAAAGAGCTAGTCTCATGGTACATGGAAAAATATGATAAAAATCGAAGCATAATTCAACTTAAGGAGAATCCCCAGTTTCTCTAGAACCTTTAGTATTCAAAAAATTCTCAAACTCCCAGAGCCGACCATTACATTCAAAGGAGATGAAGGCAAGAGTTTCTTGAAGGAAAGAAACAATGGACTGGAGCTTCTGCAAGAATATCTCGAAGACCCAACAATGATGTTGGAATACTTATCTAACATCCATGTTAGTTTGTTAAAAAACCCTTATCAAGAAATAACATGGTTTTTCACCTTAGTATCTGGTCAAGAATATACAACTACCATTCCTCAACTAGCTCTGCATGTCTTACATTTTATTGTTCATGAAAAATAAATTTTTGACTAGGAAAATATTATTTCTGGAGAAATATCTTTTCAATTATCAAATTTCAAGAAGAACAAGAAATTTTATATGTCTTCCAACCTAATCTTCACCATCACTTACTGTCATGTTTTCAAGGGTTTGAATTTGGGAAAATGAGTTAATTGTAAAATTGACCTAGTACAAATGTGTTACCCAACCTTATGGAAAGAGAAGGATACATATCATTTCGATGAATTTCATAACACATTTGTTTCTTCCTTCATAAAATTTATCTTTGGGCCTTAAACATAGAGACTATATTTAGAAGAAATGACTTTCCTGAATAATAAAGAAAGCATTGAAGCCATGGATCACTATAGTTTCATCATAATTTGTTGTTCTCAAGAAAAACCTTTGTATCTCCCGTATCATGTGTTAGGCAAAATATTTTTTGTAGAGGCATGCAAACAATACATATTTTGGGCTCACTTCTTTCATGAAAAAGGAAAAAAACAATTCATTCCTTTTCCTTGGACAATTGGGGAAATTCTATTGACAAGTATTTCAAATATTGATGAATTTTCAGTGCATTTTAACCAGTATAAATTAAATTTAGCAGACGAAATCAAATGGTTTGAACCTAAAAACCTGTTTATTAATCATATGACATATGTTGGATTTAGTGTTACACTTTCTAATTCATTTCTATTTGGAGAAGAAGAAGATGAAAACCAAGACCCTCAAGCAGTGTTTGTTGAAAAGAAACAAGAGGACATCGAGACTGTTATTAGCATTATTGACCAACATAGACAAAGGGGAAGAGTTGTTAATGAAGGGAGTAATCATTCTCCTAATGTATCTCAGAAAAAAAATCCAACCAAAACCAAATTCTTAGTCAGCTGCACATGAACAAAACAAGTCTTCAATGGACAATTATGATGATGGAGATGACCATAAGCCTCCTAAGGGAAGTCTTGAAAGACCTCATAATATTCTAGTAACCAATAAAAGAAAAAGGAAGATAAATCAGGAAGGAACAAATGAAGTTGAATATGAAATCACTCTTGAAGACATAGATCTGGATGCAAATATTGAAGACATATAATTCCCTGACAAAGAACAAAGAGTTCAGTAAAGAAGACAAGTTGCAGCATACCTTGCCACATAGGAACCAATTTTTTTTTAAGAAGAATCCATAATTGTGCATAATTCTTTGTTCGATATAGATTCAAATAAATTAGTTTTTGAGAAAACTCATTCAGAAAACAAAAAACATTAAGGGAAAGTCAAGTTCAAAACTTGACTTGAATGGATTTCCACCATTGAAAATTGTATGAATTCATGAATTCACAGGTGAATCCTTTAAAATTTCAATTGATGAAATGGAGAATGAAAACACCAATTTAAAAGAAAGAGTTAAAAAATTGTAGAATGCTCTAATGCCACCTGCCATATTTTCCATCCCAATTGGTACAATTCAGCCATGAAAAAGCTATGATAGAACACCAAAATTGAGTTCAAGACTAAGAGGGACATCAAGATTACTTGTTGTAGTCAAAAGATATGTTGGGGAAAATATTAAGAAAGGAATTTATTTAATCCTAGAGACTTGGGAACTAGCAAATAATTTCATTTCTTTAGGATCAAGGATGACTGATGCTGGGATTTTTCAGGGATTTTCCAAGGGTCATAACTTTTGAATCGATTATTTGTTTGGACTAAAATTTTATGGGGAGTTGCATCTCAAATAATTCACTATTTCGCTAATTGGATTTATCTATTTGGACAACATTTCGACACTTTTTTAGGGCCAAATTCCTTATATAAGGCCTCAAATTGGGATTTTAGTGTTTTTACATGAATTTTAAAATTTTCAATTATCAATTATGTATTAGTTTGTGATCTTAATCAAAAAAGCGAGTTGGAAAATAGTGTCAAGATAGTTAACTCTTAGTTAGTGGTCAGTTTTAGAGTCATGTGAGAATTTTCTAAATTTAGTGTTTTTCTAAAATTAGTTGTTTTCGAAAATCCCAGATAGTAGTTATAAGGGGTTGAACTTCGATTGTGGATGGAGAAGAAATAAAAGAGAGTTATTTTTCCATTCTCCTATGTTTTCATGGTTTATTTTATCTTGTGAATGAATCTTGGGCTTTGGCTACATCAATGACGAACTTGAGACAATATCTACAGGCTGACCTAGAAAATGAGGAATTTTATAGAGTTATTACCACCTTTGTTATGAAAGTTTCAAATATTAGTGAATTAAAAAAAAAAAATTACCCTCCCTGGTCCACATTAAACAACTAAATGCATGCTTGATAAAAAGAATTAAATGTTTAAAAGAAAGATTGGTTGATCTTGACACTTTAAGTGTCAAAAAGTGAGAATTGTATTTAAAATTAGTTGAGTTGGATCTAGTTGGAACAACTGGAGAAATTGGTGACCAAAAGATAATTTTGAATAATGTATTTATGACTAAGGAGTAATTTGAAAAAAAATTAGAATCATTGAATTCTACACCAGTCGAGAGATTCAATAGTTTAACAGAGTATTTAGAATTTGAAGTAGAAATTTGGTTAGTCAATTATGTAAAAAAGAATGAAGATATATAAGATACATTACATCAAATTTCAATTGACTACCGAGAGATAGAGGATTCATTATTTGACATAAGAGTAAGGCAAGAGATAATTGTTGCACCAATGAGGGATTATATTGAAAATTGGTTAAAGCAAGCTTTAATCAAAATAACAGAAACCAATCAATAAATGTCAGTTACAAATGGTCAAAGAATCCCAAAAAAGAAGAATACAAAAGGCACCTCAGTAGGAAGATAGAGAGAGAGAGAGATAAATCCATCACAGTGAGTAAACTTATCACATCTGTCATAATTTCCCTATTCTTTTTCTCGTCTCATTCATGATCATCCAGTTCTGTCTTGTCTTTATCGAGAAAACATAACCATTTTCTGATCATTTTTTTTTTTTTCACATTTATCCCTGTTATACTTTCTTTTTATGGTCCATGGGAGTCCCTTCCTAGTCCATTTGGACGAATGCTATTTTATTTATTGAAAAGCAAACTTTTAAGACTATTATTTTTGAACTCCCAAGAGAATTATTTTGGGGTATAATTTCAGTTACTTCTCGAACTCTGATTTATTGAACATGGGATGTTTGAAGTGCACCTATAATATTCTCTCTTATTTTGAATGAAATACTCTTCTAAAGTTCTCTAAATTATGGACTTGTGTCTTTCCTTCTTATGAATGTGATCAAAATTATGATAATGTAATGGATGTGAGAATTATATTGTTTTTCATTTAATAGTTATCTTGTTTTTATACAATATTATGCATATGTTATATTATATTCTTTGAAATTTTCTTGGTTCTCTTCTTAAGAATTCCCTTTGTGAATATATTATTTTTCAATCAATAATATTTTATATTTTGTTGAGCGTTAAAGATCGGGGTTTCCTCTAAGTATCCCTTATTTTAATATTCCAAGTATTAAGATATATCTTCCAGCTAAAGAGGAGAACCACCTCTATAAAAAAAGCAGGGTGATTCATATCCTCATGAGGTTGTTGTTTGGATCTTAACCAATCTGATTCATATCCCCGCGAGGTTGTTGTTTGGATCTTAACCAATCTGAATATCAACACAACTTTAAACTAACTTAGTGATAAGTCATCAATGATCTTACACACAAAATAACTCATGTATGAAATACTTTAGAACTTATTTAACATCAGTGGCCTTGTTTGAAATATTTGAGACCTTATTTAAAATAAGTGGCCTTGTAAAAAATATCAAATGAATACATTATTCCATATTAAATAGTTCATAAACATAGAATTTCAAATATACAAAATATTTTTGTTAGGAACACAACATGCCCTCCCCTTGGGAAGATTTATCCTCGAAGCTTCAGGTCCAAATAGTAGCTCAAAAATGTGTCTTCTAAGTTTTTATTCCCATGCTTCTTTGAAATGTGCCTAAATATGATCATATGCATGTACTCAAATGAATAGAGGCATTGAGAATGAATTTCATCTATGCACTGCATAAACCCCTATACTATAATCCATTGAAAATTATCATTAGGGTCATATGTCTAAGTATGTCTTAGCCATGATCCTTGTAGTTGAGTCATCAAAATGTCCTCCAAATAGGATAGATATATAATTTTGGTATTTAAGAGAACATGATCAGTGGAAGAGGTTCAAGATTTTTTTTTTCTCACCAGTTTCTTATGATTGCCTTGAACAGTTTCATCTTTCCTTTTCACCAAGACATTATTCTCGCCAAGAAATTCATCATATAGAGGAATAATTTTTTTAAAGATAAATTAGAATATCCCCAACCTCCTATAAATTTTTGAGTTTCAAAATAATAACAAGAGAATCAAACAAAACCAACACAAATCTAAATTCCACAATAAATAGAAGAACAAACTAGTGCTAGAGAGCAAAACACTTAATAAGTTCCCTCAGGTAGATTTATTTATTAAGAATGAAATAATCACATGATAATAAATAAAAAATGAGATTTCTCTATATATACACAACTCAAGAGGTAGGGTACTTCCCTAGGTTGTGAGGCTATGTGTACAAGGTCAACCTTAGCCAATTCTAAAAATATAATAATAATTACGATATAAAGTCGGTTTTGGTCAAAAATGAAGCTTACACCATGTTCAACATCAATCCTCTTCTAATTCACATTGATATTTATCACAATAAGGATGATATTCCTAAAAAAAAAAAAAAAGGTTTAAGTAAGTATCCTTGTCTAATTGGAAGAAGTTTGCATACCATTTTTCACAAACTTTATCTTGCTCCAACCATACATTTATTTCTTCTCTATGTTCTCATTTTATATAGATTGAAATCAAATCAATGACATGTATATAAATATATTTTTATTTCTTCTTTTGAACATACCATGCAAATTTTTATACTAAAATAGAGATAACCCCAATTGAAATTTTGTATTTTCTTTGGGGTTTTGATGCTAAAAATGTACAACTTGCGAAGTTTTTAACTTGTTAAACATTATTCAAACATATATTATATAATATATCATATTGTAGTCATAGAAAATTTGATTCAAATGGTGTTGGTTAAGCTTCAGTTTGGCTATTCTGACAAAAGTTATATGCTCCGCAATATATAACATGTTTTTGTCTTAAAAAAAAAAAAAAAAAACATGCCTACGCCAAATCTATAATGCTCATGTTTTATTCAATTCAAACTCAAATAAGGAATAAAATATATCAAGAGAAATACAAGATGATTTTTCCAATGGAAAAACCAACATGAGACATTATGATCCATAAACACATGATTTATAGTCAACATGCTTCACCAACATGAATGCTTTGAAAAATTGAAATTGTGTTTTTTGTTCTCAAACTTATGTAGAGATCTCTATATTCAAGACGAACTCCTAGTCTTATGTTCTATGTGTAACTTGCACACAAACAAGTTGTTGAAAATGCAATTATCATATGAATCTCTATTGTTCAATATCACAATCAAGTCTCAAACTCAATCTATGAAACTAAATTGTTTGCATGTACTCAAGCTTTGTCGGAAAAATTCACCTACTCAACATATGCATATGTATTCAATGTCATTGTGCTTGTTTTATTTACAATTGTCTATGCTATAGGTGGAAATGTTTAAGCCAATGCCCAATGGATGAATTCCTCTTACTTTGGGACGAAAATTCACTTGCTACAAGACTGAAAATAAGAATAACATTACCTTGGCTTGTCGCTCCAACAATTCTGATGCAACAACACTTTTCAAAATATCAATGGCAAGAAAGACCATGCAATAGGGAAATTAAAAAAAAAATCATTCTACAACAAGATTTATGAAACACTTCAACACTTAACAAGGGATACATGGTAGTGTAGTCTCTATTGAGTCAGTTTGAAAATATATGTTGAATAGTGAAACTTAATATAACTAAATGCAAATGTAATATAACATTAATGTTGACATTGAATGTTACACCAACAACCTGTAAATTTTATAATAAGCAAACATTAACACCAAAGTCTTTTAACTTTTTAGATATCACAATGCTTTTATGCATAAACATATGCTAGGACAACCACATTATAAAAGTGGTTGATATACACCCATCAACGCCATTATCACCCGTGGAGATTGAGATGGGTAATTTTCATGAATTCAATTCAAACATTATTGAATTTAAACCCTACGGTAAACCACATAACATACTATTCACCTACATAAAAATCTCTCCAACTTAAACCTGGATGTTAGGGTTAGCAAAATATTAGGTTTAGGGTTTCAGAATTGATAAGCAAGGAGAATTTATATCGTTCCACATGCATTAGTAGTTGAAAAACTCAGGTACTAAAGAGAACCCTTGATTGACGTTTGGACACCCATGATTGATTATGGTAGAACAATGTGAAAAACCATCTTGCAAGTAAACATGGGTGTTGTAGGCTTATAGGGAACACGTTCCTATCATGGAATAACTATTACACAAACAAACAAAGATATTCATCACTGCCAACATTACCACGCGGATTCGATCAATCGATTTTAAGGTCAAAATAAGAAATAAAATCGGCAATGATACCTATACCATGACTTTTGGTGGAATTGTAATCGATAATCAACTTGTATATTGTAGCCATTAATGCTATGGATTCCTAGGACTTCAAATAGAGATTTGATGTGAGTGCAGAACTAAATTATTTCGGTGCATATATTTGCACCTAGGAGTGTACTGAGGATCCATCATAACCTGGTTCATGGATTTACGAATAATGTAAGTAATATCGATATCAATTTCACAAAATATAAATGAAAAAATAACTATTCCCCAGTATCTTAATCCTGACAAAATAGGAAATACACCAACTTACAATTAGGAATTTGTAGTTATTTAATATGTCCTTCATTTGGAGATCATTGCCACATCCACACTAGATCGTCAGATTTATATTGGAGAACATAGAGTAGTAATGTATTTCCCAAGCTAATTCATTGATGTTCGTGGGCATCTAGTACNCAAAATAGGAAATACACCAACTTACAATTAGGAATTTGTAGTTATTTAATATGTCCTTCATTTGGAGATCATTGCCACATCCACACTAGATCGTCAGATTTATATTGGAGAACATAGAGTAGTAATGTATTTCCCAAGCTAATTCATTGATGTTCGTGGGCATCTAGTAAAGAATAAGAAGTAGAAGCACCCCAATAATCCCACAAACACATGATAAAGAAGCATACATGTAAACACAGTAACAAAACTAAAAAAGAAGATGCAGTAAAAAATCTAAAGGTGCGCCACTCAAAGTAAAAACCCAAGAGAAGTTATTAAAGTGGGCATTAATAATCTGATTATGTTAATAGATCACCCTAATACCCTTTTTAAGGACGGACACACATCTTTCGTCATGCAAGGAAGTTAAGTGTTGCAATCACATCCTTTTATTTGTTGCAACGATGAAGAATATTCAGAGGATATGAAATCATGGCCACATAAATCACATTTATGATTAAAATCTCATTAATTATGGGGCTTTTCAATAGGTGTACGCCTATTGGTGTAATTAAAAAATAAGTATATAAAGTGAAAAAATGTATTTATGCATATGTTTAACTTAAAAAATGTTGTTAAAGATATATATCTTTTGCACAAATATATCTTCCACACCTCTGCACTCCGCAGAGGTATATCCTCCACACAACCAACACTTAGTCTATTTTGAACCCTTGTGTAGAGAATTCATATCACTTATCCTCCCACACTACCGCACTCCGCAATTATGCACTTATGATAGTTCCACAACATGAATTCTGACAAGTGATTTAATTTGCATGATAACTGAGTCATTTATGGCACATTGATTTCTAAGATTCCACCACTGACTCTCCATACTTAGTTGAATTTATTTTAAGTAACAATGTTCATTATAAAAAAATAAGTATATAAAGTGAACAAAGTAGTTTTATGCATATGTTTAACTTAAAAAATATTGTTTATTAATGGTCGTAATTTTAATTTTAATATTTTACTTGGTCATTTTTCAAGTTGTGTGGAAACTTTTTCTATGACCATAGCTACGCACTCATCATAGATATATCTTATGGACGTCCACACAACTAAAACTAAAATGTATTGTTAAAGCCAATACCAAACCAAAATCTTCTTTAAAAACTCGTTATGATTAATTTTGTATAAATTACTGAATAGACCAAAATCTTCCAAAAACACCCAAAACAACCACTATCGGTAATTTTGTATAAATTATTGAACAAATTTTCTAATGTATAGAATGTTATAAATAATAAAATTATATGTTAAGATTTTGATATTTTATCAATAAAAATAATATTCATATGTATATAATATGCAAAAAAATAAATTCTCAAAAAATAAATTAATATAAAAAAATGTTTTAAATATTAATATTTATTTTACACACATAAAATAGTTACATAAACAACTTTTTTTTTTGTTGATAATGAACGAACATTAACACCAAAGTCTTTTAACTTTTTAGATATATCAATGCTTTTAAGTATATACATATATTAAAAAATATAAGTATATAAAGTGAACAAAATGTTTTTATGCAAATGTTTAACTTACATTTTTATTTTGATTAATGGTCATAATTTTAATTTTAATATTTTATGTGGTCATTTTTCATGTTGTGTGGGACCTTTTTCTATAACCATATCTACTACTCCATACAAATATATCTTCCGCACACAACCAACACTAAAATGTACTCTTAAATCCAAAACCAAACCAAAATCTTCTTTAAAAACTTGTTATCAGTATTATGATAAGAGATGTAATTTGCATGATAACCAAGTCATTTATGACAAGTTAATTTTCTAAGATTCCACCATTGAATCTCCATACTTAGTTGAATTTATTTTAAGTAACAATGTTCATTATAAAAAATAAGTATATAAAGTAAACAAATTGCTTTTATGCATAAGTTAAACTTAAAAATATTATTGATTGATGATCATAATTTTCATTTTAATATTTTACTTAGCCATTTTTCACGTTGTGTGGAGTCTTTTTCTATGACCATATCTACGCACTCTGCACATACATATCTTCCGCACCTCTGCAATCCACATGGTCAACACTAAAATGTATTGTTAAATCTAAAACCAAACCAAAATCTTCTAAAAAACTCATTATCATTAATTTTGTATAGATTACTGAGACCCAAATCTTCCAAAAATACCCAATATCAGTATTTTTTTATAAATTACTGAATAAACTTTCTACAACATAAGGAAGCAGAGAAAGGATGAAACTAAAAGTCCATATCAAATACCATTTTTTACACTGAAAAGTTGCAAGACCTATCTATCTTGTTCATACAAATCAGAGAACTTAAAGTAATAGTCACTTCACCCTGAAATCCATTGTGAAAGTTGGAGTACACTTCAATACAAGAATCTTGGATAAGAGTGTCTTAGGCGGAAATGTTAACATTAATAGAATTATATGTTAATATTTTAAAATAAAAATGTTTTAAATATTATTTTTTTTGTAAATTAGTCTTTGTATTAGAGCCTTCTTGGAAAAATTACATCTGTTTGTGGAGTTTAGGCATGCGTGGCAACAATTCTCAT
>JASDQU010236854.1:0-16986 GCA_032191745.1 Picea mariana
TTTCTTTTGTGTATCCTTGTACCGCTTTTCTCCTCCATCTTCTTCCTTCAACTTGTAAACCCATTTATTCTGCAATGCTCTTTTTCCTACAGGAAACTGAACCAAGTCCCAAGAACCAAGTCCCTGGACCCCGCAAAGGGGGTACCCCTCCTCTGCACTCCCCCGCGTGAAAGAGTGTACATACTTCTGGGGTGTAAAGTCTTCATGGGGTATAAACACAGTGGAAAGCAAGGACCTCTGAATCAGGAAGATAATCAGGCTCCACAACCAACAAATCTCGCCTTAGCAGTTGTCCTCGTAGTCCAAAAATTGTGAGATTACATTCTACTTTGAACTACCAAGGTCATAGAATATTCCAACCCCATGCAGTACTTGATTAGTCGAAGAAAGATTAATGTCAACTTTTCCCGATGGATCGTTATCCTCCAGGAATACGATCTGGAGTTCTCTACTTCCAAAATAAAGAAAGCTATCGTCCTCGCCAAACTCATTACATATTTTCCCTCGGACACTCAAGATTCGTCCATCAATGAGGATTTCCCCGATGAACACCTCTTCTTCATCCCCTTCGATGACCCCTGGTATACCGACCTTCTCGTCTACCTTCGTACACATAAGTTTGAGTCTCATATATCTTGATATGATCATCGACGCATTCACCATCATGCCCCTCTATACCTCCTCATCAGAGACATTCTCTATCGATGTGGGGTCGACACTATTCTTCGGCAATGTCTTACCATCGACGAAGCTGAGAGAGACTTGAATGATTGCCACAACAGTGCTTACGGTGGTCACCTCTCGGGTATGTCCACCGCCCAAAAAATCATTCGAGAACGGTACTTCTGGCCCACTTTGTTTCATGAATTCATCCACGTTGTCAAGCGATGCAACAAATGCCAGCTTTATGCAAAGAAAGTACGAGCCCCACCATCTCTTCTACATCCAGTCATCACAGTCGACCCCTTCTGTAAATGGGGAATAGAATTCATGACTTGCCATCCTCTATCCAATAATGCACACAACTAAATTATCATGGAAGTAGATTACTTTACCAAGTGGGCCGAAGCCATGCCCACATTTAACAACACCACTGACACAACAATGCATTTTTTCTTCAACCACGCCATTAACCGGTTCAGACTCCCACTATAGTGAGTCTCCGATCATGGTAAACACTTCGAGAATGGGATCTTTTGGGAAATCTCCTCAAAGTTAGGCTTCACCCATGAGTTTTACTCCCCATACTACCCTCATTCCAATGAACAGGTCAAGGTTGTCAACAAAGTCCTAAAAACCATTCTACAACGTATCGTCAACAAACATAAGACAAACTGGCAACATATGTTGTTTTCCTCTTTATGGGCTTATCACACGACAGTAAAAAATGCCACTGGTTTTACACCATTCCACCTCATCCATGGGATCGAATCCACCCTCCCTATCGAGTGTGAAATCCCCACATTACACACTTCCATTGAGATATTACCTGACACTTCTCCCATGGAGCATCGCCTGCTGACCTTAGATTCGCTTGAAGAAGATCGTCGATCTTCACTACAAAAAAATGAGGTAGCTAAAAAATGGTCCAAATCCACCTTCGACCGCCATGTCAACCTTCACTCATTCAACGAAGGTGATCTCGTGTTATCCTACAATATCGCCCACGATACTCTCGGACATGGGAAATTTGAGTCATTTTGGAATAGACCCTACATCGTCCAACACTGCCTCACTAAAGGTGCCTACATATTGGCCTCTCCAGAAGGATACCCTCTCAAAGAAGCTATCAACAAGTTGTAATTAAAGAATTTTTATGCCTAACCATAGCCCCCCTACCTTAGGTTTCTCTTTGTACACATTTGTAGAGTTTTTAGTATTATTTATCGCCACCACTCCTCATGTCTGATCTATCACCCATGTTATTGATAGATGCATCATCCATCAACCTACCACATCGGTTACGTTGACGGTGCCAGCCGATGGACCCAGAATCTCTCTTCGACCGCTTGGGCCCTCTATACTCTCTCACATTTCCTGCTCCATTCAAGTGGCATATGTTTGGGATCGACCACCAAAAACCAAGTTGAATATGACGCCATCATTTTTCTCCTCACCGAGTCCAATCACCACCACATTTGTCACCTTAGCGTTCTATTAGATTCCAACTTGTCGTTCTATACCTCAACAATGTATATAATGTTCATGATCCTTTCCTCTTTCTCAAATACCTGCAAGTTACACTCCTATATCGCAACTTTAATTCCATCACTTTTACACATATTCCAAGAACACATAATCAAGTAGAATATCACATGGCTAACCTAGTATTAGATTGGCATTTATCACATTAAACAACATTTTATACATAACATCATACATTTGTCACAACACATAGAAAATACATCATACATAAAAACATAAAGCATAGAGACATGCATGATCAAAAAATATATCCATATATATATATATATATATATCATGAAGGTCATAAGTGTTTTTAAAAAATATACATTTATAGTTTCCAATAGGCTCAAAAATGGGTATCAAGTACATACAAAAATCAGCACTCAAGCTGCCCCCATAGCCCCCCCCCGGTCCTCTGTCAGCCAGAGGTTCCCTCCACGTCTAGGAGGCATCCGACCAATCAACACTTCCCCCTCCATTGTTGCTCGATGGATCAGGGTTTTCCACTTTGCTGGGACTCCTACACACTACTGCAGGGCCTCCTCATCCTAGATGTGGGCCCACGTGCCCTCAGGGACACCCTATAAAACCTACTTGAAACTTCTGTGTAGGTCCTTCAACATCACACCAACATCTTCCCGCGACACTCTCACTCGTCCAGCACCAACATCATCTCTTCGCTGCCTCTATCCAACCCTCGGCTCTGTAGGCATTGGTCGAGCTAGCCCTCGATGAGTCGTCTCCCCAACAACCTCCATCTCTCGCCCTCGAGGTCCCACATATGGAAAAAAAAAAGAGATAGTATCAACATCCATATACATATATAACAAATGTTATCTATCAAAATCACAAAACATAAAACTATAACCCAAACACATACCTCGTTGGTCCCAGTCCTCCCTGGGAGGCAACATCATATCTGGATCATAGAGGTAGTCCATACCAACGTATTGATATCTTAGGGTCACCTGTGGCATATGGCGTCACACTCGAGCCACAGTGGTCGTGAAATTGTGGCCACCCTCCCCACCTCCATGTCAAGCCAACGCGTGGACCCATCGCATCAGTCGCGGCTCTCATCGCCCCATGGGATCGAGCATAATCCTTAGGCCCAATAGAGGCACCCTCTCTAAGAACCAGGCCACCAGAATAGACCTGAAAGCAAAGTCACCAGAGTCATCTCACCGACACCGGTACAACTATCCCATCATCTTGGTGTGCATAAGCACACCCCATGCAAACAAGTCCCCATCCACGACCTACTCCACTACCCTCAATTGACCACCAGTGATCCGTCGAGTCCCCAAGGATCCATAGATCCTCACCACCATTGTCGCAATGCACTTCGTCAGTAAGTCATCGATGGCCTCAATGCGGACGACCAAACACGACATAGGGTTCGAACCAATATGATGTTGAACTACCATGGCACCCACTCGATCCTCCCCCGACATCTGGGGATTGATGGCTAGTGCCCTCCCACAGAATGGGAGTCCTATCAAGAAATATACATCCTCTGTAGAAGAGAATGTGAATTTCTCCCCTCTAACAATGAAGCACTGCATATCAGTGCTCCACATCCTGATCAAATACTGAAGTAGGAACTCTTGCGATCATATCAAGGGGAAATCGAAGAACTTGAGCAACCCACAGGCTTCTAAGTGTCTCGGCATGCCCGAATTCTCTCTCACAACCACCCGTAATCGGTCACAGTCATGCTCTCTCCAGTGGACCAACATCATGCTGTATACTTTGTTGATCGCCTACATCCACACATAAACATTTGATCAGCCTCATCATCCAGCAAAAAGCATAAAAATATAAAAAATTACAAACCCTTATCCTTGTCGACAGTGTGCATCTTTCACGTAGACAGGTGCGCACATGTGCACACTTGTTCTTTGCACAGCTGCACACTAATGCACAACTCTCTAAAAACAATCGCACATGAGTGCATAGTTTTCAGTCATAGAGGTGCACATCGCATGCGCACCTGTCTATCTAACCCTCGCGGCTACATTCGCGGATGTGTCAAGCACAACCACACATCATGCATGGGAAATTGGGATATACCCGCGCACATATGCGCGGGTATTTCTCCTTTTCCTGTGCATTGGTGGGCCCCTACCCTTAAAATCCCCTATACATCTCTCCATACAACCCCTACCTACAAACTAGGAAATTTACAAGGTACATGATGATAGGACCACTAACCTGTCTCTCACCACTCCCGGATCGGTAGCTTCATTCTCTCACAATATTCAAATATCCTCACAGCTATCTCGTCATCTCGACAACAGTGACAGGTACAAATGAGGTGGCATTGTGGGCCCACCAGCCATATATAGCCCCTTTTTCCCAACTTCCACACTCTGTTATAGGAGCCTAGAGCCTTTGTTTTTCTATCAGTTCTCAGCCATGGGATCTTGGTCCCACCATCTACATATTCACATTCTGCTGGTCATCATCTGCACTTGGCCCCGGATGAGAATTTTTCTCATGTCACGTTCAAGTACGTGTGCTCACTTTCAATTTTATCAAATACCTGTTATATGTTCTTTATCATCAGATATTGTTCACGTCGGGTATTTGGTTTTCATGTGTGCAGGTACTTGTTCTGCATGCTTACAACACCTTCAGGTATATGTTCGACACTGGCATGTAATTATTCCCTCTATAAATCAATTGCATATCCTAGTCACACCCTCTGACATTTACCTTTAGGATCCTTACATCCATATTTACAGTACCTTTACGGCTACCGCATTTGGGTATTATCACCCAGTAGCAATCTCCCCACATGAGTTGTCCCATTCATAGTTCCCCTTGGCAACTTGAAAATCATGCTGATTTCACCCCCTAGGGATGGGAGTCTCGATAGTCTTATGCACTTCCGATAATGAACCCCATACTTCTTCTCATCATATTGCTAACCTTCCCAATGGACTCCCAGGTCATATCATCTCGATTGTACTGACTACACCTTCACAGTTTCATTATCCCTCCATCTCATCCACCATCAGTTTTCCCATATGCATATTGTCCTCCATCCATTTACCTAATACAGAAACACACCCATGGGCCCCCCACCCTCCACCAATTCTCTTTCACAACTTGTGTTGTCCACGGGCCAAGCCATCTTTCACTCGGGCACTCGTTTCTCTATTTGTATACTCAACCCAAATTATTCTTTATTTCTTTGGTAATTGTATAAACCCTTTGTTTCTAGCATATACATAGCTTTTGCGTCGTCATCCTTGATGGCCTTCTTTTCTCCGGAAAAGAAACCCATGCCTCCCTTGGTTGGGGCATCCACTCTTTTTTCATACCGACATCGTTCACGAACCCCAAGTATCCCAAGTCCATTTACCCATGATCTCTGAGTTTGTCCACTTTGTTAGCCTCTGGCACAATTTTAACCCCATATCTAGTTGTCCCTCTAACACTAGATCCAGTTTTACGGTTGTTTCCAATCATCCTTCAAAATTCCCCAACAAAGGGAAGTCTTGAGTCTCACCGCATCTTTACTTCATTCATGTTACCCATTAGTACCTGATATCATCTATTACTCAGTGGATTTCACAAATCCTTTTACTTCTTGGAGTCGCGCCTCCCTTCCTGTCGACATCAACACATTTTCTAGAAGTGCGACAATATATTGAATCTCATTACCTTTACAATGAGGAGTCTCAGATGACACAGAGAGAATCATCATTTCTATATGATTTCGTTGAGCCCCATAACATTCGAATTCATAAAAACCCTCATGTTACGGTGGGTATTACTATGCAACTATCGCAATTGTTTCATACCATCCGAAGACCTCTGAATTTGTTAGGCCATCAATGCCTACGAGTCATCGACAATTCTTACAATCATCCTTGCCTCACTTCAGAGTCCGTTCAAAATTTAGAACTGGCATCTGTCGTTATCAACTGCCCCCGAGGGCGCTGCAATTATCTACACCACCATACATCTTCAGTTACAGTCTCACATTTGGGTTTCATGACACGAGCATGGGGCATGCCCACCTCGTTTGTACTCAGATTTTCTTTTTTCTCCCTAGAGAAAGGTTTGGGTCCCATAGTTTTCCCTCTCCCTCCAGTGGATTTCTCTTGAAGTTCCTCTCCTCACTCTTCATTACAATGTCACTCTCAACAAAAGAAACATTGATGTATTTTGGCTATACGTATGCTCCTAACCTCACACATCATGGAGCATCTCTTATCACTGAAACATCATCCGCAACATTGCACATAATGGTTGAAGAAACACATCAATACCAGCAACAATTAGTCCACCTACAACAAGAAATTCCATCAAAAGGAAAAAACTGATGTAATTGGGTCAAAAAATCAAAGTGCGCAAATTCACCAAAGGAAACGCGCACACACTGCGTAGTATGCACAGGCCAACTCAACCCTCAACATGTACTATGCGCAAAATGCGCGACTATCTACGTGTAAAGTCACACACTTCTATGAATGACACATTTATGGATCTTGTTGGACCCTCAACCACTTCTAGTATGACCCCCAACACAATTTGACACTCATATCTGAGTGAAATCTAGCTTGGAGGTTGGTCAAGGGCTAGATGGTTCCCTAAAAGGCCCCTTGTTCACACTATGAACCAATTACATTTTGCCATGAATGTATTCTATAAATAAGGTCCATGGGTGTGCTAAGAAACCAATATCTTCAAAGTATTGTGATGCTACAATAATTCTTCTTTGAGAAACCTCTTTTCTCTTGGAAGCCTTCAAGCACCATTGCAATAGGCCATTCCACTCACCTCTTGAGGGAATAGGCATTGTTTTTCTTCACCATTTTCCATTTCTTCCATTGTAATGAGAGAAGAGCTCTCAATTAGGGAACTCAAGATCCCTCCCAAGGAGGAAGAGGGGACTAATAAGTCCCTACCTTTCTCTACGATGTTTTGTCTACTAATCTATTGATCCATTGGTAGCGATATGTTGGTGATTGTTTGATTTTCATGGTTCTAAGTTTCTCAAGATTTCTAACATTTATTTCTTAGTTGTTTTTAGTTGTATTTCTTTGTTTTCATGTGTGTTTGGCTTGTCTAACCCACTCACAAACTTCTGTCTTGTTTAGCAGGCTTATCTAAAGATGCAAGTGTTGTTGTTTTTCTCACCCAAGTGATAAAACCAACACAATACTCATGTTTCTCTTTAATGTTGGATTCCATGGAATATTACATAGATTACATGCCCTTCTTTCCCAAAGGCTCCAAAATTCTTCCATAGGAACATAAATGTAAATGGAAAACCAAGGATATTCAAGGCTTGTTTTTAAAGAAGACTTATTCTAGATTCAAATTGAACACATGTTGCTTATCATGGTTGCTACTTCCAATATAGAACATGGATAGATACTTCATAGTCTTTACAGATTATTCTTCAATGGATCATATCGTTGGGGATTAGCTCCCTCCTAATATTTTCTTCATTCCTAAATGAGAAATATACATTCTCTTCTTTTTTAATTCTGTGATCAACTCCCTCCATTTGAGAGAGTCCATGCTTGTGTCTGCTGCATCTCTCTTTGCTTTCTACCAGGTGTCACAAGCATGTTATGGTTTCCTTTGGTTTTCCGAATTCCTTCGATTCTGACTCCTCTAAGTCTCTTTAAGTTTGTTTCTATTTGTTTTGATTGTCTCCCATATGGAAGTTGTGTCATCCTCATAAACTTCTTTTATAGCAACATCTGCAAGGATTGTTTATCAAACATATTTCACAAGGGTACCTTCCTGGAAGAAGAACAAACAACAAACATCTATCTAGAGAAGATGTTAGTTCAAATTGTGAACACGTAAAATAAGAATATATATCAATAGTATTCATATGCAGTCAAGTATTATTGCACCTAGAAATAATAGAATCTTTCAAATACTACTTTCACAATTTGTAATGTAACAATTATCACCTTTGATATACACAAATTTGAAGCTTAATAATTTAATCAAACCTGGAACCTAAAGCGTCAACTGCTATGGAGGGTGCTCTTTTTCTTCTAAATTCATTGAATCCAAGATTACATCTTGGACAAGATCTCTAGTACTTTCCCTACTAGCATATACAAGTGCATACCTTTTAAACCTTGTAGCATCATTTAACTTGTCTTCCAATACGAAACTAGATACCATCTTAAGAAGAAGAGATTAGAAACTCAATTAGAAGATTCAATGATTAAAACAAGATAGAAACTCTAAAATTTCAACTTTGACCATAAAATCAATTTAACCGTAATTCAACCTTTAACTTTGACTTTGACCAGTCAACCTTTTAATTTGACAAGTGAAACTTTGACTTTGACTTTGACCAAAGATTCAAACCTGATTTTTTTGCTATATAAGAGTACCAAGAGGTGCGCTAGGCTAGGGTGCACTAGGATATCAAGGAATTAGATCAAATTCTTCATCATAAGTACCCAAACATAAGGGTTAGGGTTTGTTGCAGCTACGTAAGCAAAAAACCTAGTTGCAATTGTAACTGGTGCCATAACTCAATCTTAGTTTACTTGGGATACTTTTCTTTCTAGAGGCTAACAACTCAATATTAAATATTCTCTTGAGTTGTCTTGTCTTATAGGGTTATTATCCAACATTTTAGGGTTTCTCTTGGTTCCCAGAATATTCTAGTCTTGTCAAAGGTTACACGTGGAGGTTAATACCTACTGTAGCTACCATAATATCAACAAAGATAAGGCAAGGCATGGAATGACATGGAAATGTAATGCAAGACATGGAATGGTGAGGCAAGGCATGGGATGGCAAGGCAAGGCATGCATGGCAAGGAAAGGCAAGGCATGGCATGACAAGGTCTAGCATGGCATGGCATGGCATCACAAGGAAATGAAAGACATGGCACGTAATGGCAAGGGAAGGCATGGTGTGGTAAGGCATGACATGGAAATTAAGGGCAATGAAAGACACGAAATGTAATGACATGGTAAGGCAAGGCATGACAAGGCAAGGCAAGGCATGGCATGGCATGGAAAGTGAAAGAAAGGAAAGGCATAGCATGGAAAGGAAAGGAATGGCATGGCATGGAATGGAATTTCATGGCATGTCATGGTTAGGAAAGGCATGGAATGGGAAGAAAAGGCAATGCAAGGCATGGTATGACATGGCATGGAAAATAAAGGCATGGTTTGGAAAGGAGAGGTTTGGCATGGAATGAAAAGGCAAGGCAAGGCATCACATGGCATGGCATGGAATGGAAAGGCAAGGCATGGAATGACATGTCATGGCAAGGCAAGGAAATGCATTCCATGGCATGGCATGGCATGGTACGGAAAGGAAAGGCACAAAAAGGCATGGAAAGGAATGACATGTGATGGCATGGAAAGACAAGACATGGAAAGGAAAAAGAACTTCATTGGATAGAAATGAAGTTTTTGATATAAATTTAAGTCTTATGTCCCTAGAAAATTTGGTTTTTATTTCTTGGGATGAGAAATGTACCTTTTTTGTGATTCTTGTTTCATTGCAATCCACATTTTGATTTGAAGTTTTACTTGCATAATGTTATGGAAAGATATATATTTATTGTTGTATAGGTTAAAATGGGAAGCTACATGGAAAGACATGCGAGGGATTAGTCTATTTTAGATCATGGTTTTGTTCCAGGGATTTGTAAATGTAACAGCCTATATTTTTTCCTTAGAAGGTTACAACTTTTATTTTTACTTATATTAGTGATTCATTGCTTAGTATTTGTTGGATTTAGTTAGAATCATATACACATTTGATATGTATACATTTGGATCTATTTATGTCTTGTGGGATATAATTTTTTTGTTATGTGTTTATGATGATGATAGTTTTGTTATTTGTTTAGACATGCAAATTGAAATGTGGGACTTTGGTATGTGGATATTGGTTCAAAATTATGTTGTGAATGTATAATAGATGCAAGGAATCGTGTGAATAAACACACATTTATTAATTGAATATTAATACATATAAGTATTCTCACATGAAATTTGTAATGTATAGGAATGGATATGAGCTATGAGATATCGAAATGGCTATATTGTTTAGGTGACCAAGGAATAGCATGGCATGGAAAGTCAAGGAAAGGAAGGAATGTAAAGACATGGAAGGGCAAGGCATGGTATTTCAAGGCAGGGAAAGGCATGGAAAGGAAAGGCATGTAAAGGCATGACACAACATGGGAATGCAAGGCAAGACAAGGAATGTCATGGCAAGGGGTGGCATGTCAAGGAAAGGCATGGGAAGGCATGAAATGGTAAGGAAAGGCATGCCATGAATGTGATGCCATGGAAAATTATGGCATCACATGGCATGACAAATGAAGGAAAGGAAAGGCATGGCATGCCTTGGCAAGGCATGTCATGAAAAGTAAAAGAAAGGCATGTTATGGCATGTCATGGAAAGGATGTTGTAGTTACTTCACACACGCCCAAGATTTATTGTTCATAAGGTTTTCCCTATTCTTATTAGTCATTATTTAGTATCCTATATTTTAGGGAGAATATTCTCTTCAGTTCACACTTCAATTTGATTAGTTGAGTGAAGTCTAGATGTCACATTGGTATTATCATGATGCAACATTGGGATCATCACCAACTAATGTGCATTTTCCTTGGGATCATCACCAGATTAGCGCATTACTCATGATCCCCTGATCTACTCCTCACTTGACTCTATTTCAGTCAGTTAATTGAAGACGGATAGACTAGTTAACTAAGCTAGGTGGCAGTTCACTCCCATAACTTCCCAAGAGACTAGACTAGGTGGAAGTTTACTCCCGTAACTATTGGTGTGTGTCCATATCACTCTATACCACCACTATGGCACATTGGATTCTCCTCCAATGTGAATTGGTTGAGTTATACAAAGTATATCATGTGTAAATTATCATTCATTCATTTGGTTAATGAGAATTCTTCCATTATTTCTCTCCTTCTTCTCTTTTCTTCTAGTTTCTATGCAACCGTATATGTCAATTCCCAGCTAGATATATTATGTGAAGGTTCAACACATTTACATGGTATGAAATCCGATGGAATGCAAGGGAAAATACACACCAAATTATTTTTTCCGGTACCGAAGATTGAAGACAGTTGAAAAATGAAATTTCCAAAAGAATTCATTCTTACACCTTACAATTTTTTTACATGGAAGGAGAAGACGATAATGCATCTTTGAAGAAGAGGATTGTATAGGTTAACCATGAACACAGAGGAAGAACCAACATCATCCATAGAAAAATCCAAGTATCTAAATCGAATGGATGAAGCGTTCGAAACAATTTGCAGTCTCATTTCTCCTTAACGCCTCTTTCACATATACTCTTGTAAAATCCCCAATGAATCTTGGACCACCATGGAAGAGATTTTTGGAAAATAGGAAAAGATGAGGGGACACATGTGCGAAGTTGAATTTTTCACATTGGATCCAAAAACCTTCGACAATCTCCAAGATTTCTTTACCAAATATAAGGATTTGTTATCGCAACTCAAGGCTTGCGGGGTTGATAAATATAAGGAGGAGAAACAAATGGTTCTCATCATTCTCTCCAAAGTTGGTCCAGAATACCCAGTGTTTGTATCCACGTTTCATTAAGTTAGGTTCACCTTTGGATCTACCTAGACGATGCCCTCTCTTGAGGCCTTTATCGAGTCTTTGATACAAGAGCAGAACAAGATCATCAATATGGGAAAAATAAAAGACCCAAAGGCACATTCACTTACTATGCAAGATGGCAGTGGTCATCAATATAAAAAATCTAAAGACAAACAAAAAAAGGAAAGATCATGAAAATCCAAAGAAGGAAGGGTACTCAAAACCCTTCAACGATGCTTCCGGATCCAAAGATTGAAAGGGAAGAAAAATTGATAAATGCACTTATTTCCATAAAGGATTCCATCCAAAATCTGCATGCATGCAGAAACAGATAGATATAATGACCCAAGGGTATCACATCCCTGAGGGTGTCAAGAAGAAGAAGCCATAAGATCATAATCCCAATAAAGGAAATTCTATCCATGCTTTGATTTCCATCAACTCCTCTCCCGATGCTTGGATCATAGATTTAGGAGAATTACACCACATGGATGCCACAAAATAATTCTATTATTCATTTTATGCATGCAAAGGTCCTCCTATTATGATGGGGGAAAACTCTTCATTTGAGGTCACCGACAAAGGAAGAATTGAACTCACAAGCAAAAGCTTCGAGAATATGTTGCACGTTCCCAAATTTTTCGTTAATCTTCTCTCTGTGTATCAGATGAAAACATTCGGCACCGGAAAAAGAGTCATTATCACACCTGATGCAGTGGATATATATGACATGCAAACCAATTCTAGGGTTGCTACCAGTGAGGTAAATCATCAATCTAGACTCTACACATTTTCTGAATTTATTGAACGAGATTCTACATTACTGCTTACCCATGCTTATGAAAGCAGTAGGATATGGCACAAAAGGTTCATGAATTTAAATTATATATATATGAAACATCTTAGAAAAAAGGGAATGGTTAATGGTCTACCCGACATCCACTTCTCCAAAAGGATTGTGAGGGATGTGTTCTTAGAAAACACCCTCAAGATAAATTCGACAAAGGAAAGACTCAAAATTCTTCCTCTCCTTTATATATGATCCATAGTGACCTCATGGTCCCTTTTCCGCATCCATCAATTAATAAAGCAAGGTACGTTCTCATTTTTGTTGATGATTTATCATGCTTCACATGGATTTTCTTTCTCAGGAAAAAATCAGAGGTATTTCAACACCTCAAAGAATTCAAAGCCCTTGTTGAGACACCGTCAGGAAAGAAAATCAAAGTCCTCCGAAAATATAACGGGGGAGAGTATGTCAACAATGAGATACAAAATATTTGTCATGAGGTAGGGATTTAGTTGTAGAACATGGATCCCTATACTCTTCAACAAAACCGAGTTGTTGAGTGGAAAAATAGATCTCTAAAAGAGATGGCATCTTGCATGCTACATGAAAAGTCACTTAAATAGAGATTATGGGTTGAAGAAATTAATTGTGAAACTTACATCCAAAACATATATTCCCATAGATATGTCAAGGATAAGACCCCCTACAAGGCTTGGAGTGGCCTCAAACTGGAAGTGACCCAATTTCATATTTTTGGTTCACATGCATGGGGCGGGATTCCCTCTGAGAAGAGGAAGGCACTTTATCCATAGAGCACAGAGTGTATCTTTGTTTGATACCCCAACGGTGTGAAGGGATACAGACTCATTAATCTTTCCTCGGATCAGCTCATCATTGAGCATAGTGTCCAATTTGAGGAAAGTGTCTCGCACGTACCTCAACAACCACATGCAAACATTTTTGTTCTTCCACCTATCAGAGATGATGAGCATGCACATGTTGAATCTTCTTCAAATGAGAGTTCTAATTAGGATTATTTAGATGATCAAGATACATAATCAGTACAATCATATGCATATTCAGTGCATGCATATGCAGATGCAGATCCAAAGAAGAGGCCCAAGTGGGCCCAAACTACTCTTCAGTATGCAGAGGATCTTGTTGGTGATCCAGCTAATACTAAGAGGACTCAATATGATTTCTAGGAGCCTCCTCTTGCATTCACTGCAACTGAACCAAGGCCACCAAGGCATCTTTTCTTGGTTCATTCTTCATATCCACAGTCTTATGGCGAGGATGTTGGAAATCCCTTTTGTAAATCCATCATGCAGGAGGAGTACAACTCCCTCCTCAAGAACAATACTTGGGTTTTGGTTCCCCTTCCTTTAGGAATGAAACTTGTCAGGTGAAAATGGGTCTACAGGACCAAGAGTGCAGCGGATGGACAAACTAGCAGATACAAATCCATGCTAGTTTCCAAAGGCTTTCAGCAGGTGCATGACATTGAATATGATGAGACCTTCACTCCAGTAGTGAAGATCGATTCGATACATTTGGAACTTTCCATTGTAGTATCCAAAGGATGGGAATTCCATTAGATGGACATAAAGAATGGATTTCTTCATGAAGATCTCTCTGAGGAGATATATATGGAGCAGCTCGATGGATTTATGCAGGATTCATCTTTGGTATTTTGACTGAAGAAGTCTCTTTATGGCCTCAAGAAGGCTCTGAGGGAATGGTATGCCAAGACAGACTCCTACCTACTATCAAAAAAAAATGTACGTTGTAAGCCAGATCTGAATGCTTATATGCTCAGGACGGTCGATTCACTTCTAATCCTAGTTTTGTATGTTGATGATTTATTGATCACCGACTTCTCGACTTCAGTGATTGTTGCAGTCAAGAGGATTATGTATGACAAGTTCTTGATCATGGACATGGGTCCTCTACATTTCTTCCCTAGACTCGAGATCAGTCAGGATGCATCAAGAATTAAATTGTCTCAGGCCAAGTATGCATGAGATGTCCTTGAGAGATTTCACATGACAGAAAGAAAGTCTTCCTCGACTCCTTTCCTATCAGGATTCACACTTGAGGATGGTGGGGACACTCCACTAGTTGAAAACACACTGTACAAAGAACTAGTGGGGAGCTTGTTGTATCTCACACACTCTAGAACATACCTCTCGTATGCAGTTGGCACGGTTTCTAGGTTCATGTAGGAGCTGCATGAGATAAATTTGAAGGCTGCAAAGTGTATCCTTCGATGAGTATAGGGAACCATCACCTTTGTGATTCACTATGAAACAAACTCTACATTGGACCTCATCGGGTCCACTACTTCTGACTGGGATAGTGATAGCATTGATCGCAAGTCCACATTTGGTTACTCACTCAGTCTTGGTTCTGGGCCTATCTGTTTGTCGATCAAGAAGCAGGTTGCTATTGTTCTATCTTCAACCAAGGAATAATACATAGGGGTAGTTAACATAACCATTCAATCTATGTGGCTATAGAATTTTCTCACTGTGTTGGACATTCAGTATCATCGATCGATCGTCATCTGGTGTGACAACCAGAGCACTCTAAAGTTCTGCAAAGATCCAGTTCAGAGGCAATAGACGAAACACATCGAGATCAACATGCACTACATCCAGGAGTTAGTACACAGGAGGATTATCGACCCACAGTTCTGTCCTTCAACAGAACAAACTACATACATCTTCACCAAGACCTTCACTAAGAAAAAGTTCCATTCTTTGTGCAATCTTCTTGGATTGAAGGACATAGTTTCCTAGAAATTAACAATTCTTTTNNNGTTCCCATGAGTTTTTCCCTCTTTCCTATTTTATTTCAGTGTATCTTTTGTATTTGGGTACCTAACATGGCCTCGTTTCCAGGACCCACTCTTTATTTTCACCATAGTGATGTTTAGGGAAGGTGTTGGAGTTACTTCACACACACCTAGGATTTATTTTTCCTAAGGTTTTCCCTATGTTTATTAGTCATTATTCAGTCTCCTATATTTTAGGGAGAACATTCCTCTAGGAGAATATTCTCTTCCGTTCACCCTTCAGTTTGATCAGTTGAGTGGAGTCTAGATGCCACATACATATTATCACCGTGCAACATTGGCATAATCACCAGCTAATGCACATTGTCCTTGGGATCATCACCAAACTAGAGAATTAGTCAAGAATCCCTTATCTCCTCCTCATTTCACTCTGTTTCAGTCAGTTAATTGAATACCGATAGACTAATTAACTCATCTAGGTGGAAGTTCACTCTCGTAACTACCTGAGAGACTAGACTAGGTGACAATTTACTCTCGTAATTGCTAGTGTGTGTCCAGATCACTCTAGACCACTACTATGGCATATTGGCTTCTCCTCCAGGTGCACATTGGTTGAGTTATAAAAAGTATATCATGTGTAAATTATCATTCATTCATTTGGGTAATGAGAATTCTTCCATTCTTTCTCTCCTTCTTCTATTTTCTCTACAAATGTGTATGTCAATTCCCATCTAGATCTATTATGTACAGGTTCAACACATTTACAAAGCAAAGGAAAGGTAAGACAAGGAAATGAAAGACAAGGTAAGTGAATGCAAGGGAAGTCAATGGAAAGGCAAGGCTAGGCAAGCAAGGAAATAAAAGACAAGGCAAGGCTAGGAAAACAAGGCAAGTAAATGAAAGGCAAGGCAAGGCTGTGCATTGATCACATACTTTGTTGTGGACACCCGATCCACTTGGAATATTGCACATTCATACATGGAGTTGGCTACCTTGGAATTCACACATGTGGAAGGGTTGCATGCATGCACATTCTTGGAGGGAACATTCCATGTGGACACTTGGCATTTGAGTTGGTTTGATGCCTATTTTTGATGGTGTGTCCCCTTCATGAGAATTATTTGGTGTATTCTACTACTATGTTTTGATGAGGGCTAATTGCTTGGGAGAGGCTAATGTCCAAATGTTGTAACATGGTAAACCATTGATTGAGGAGAGATCTAACTAATTAATTATTATAATATTTATTTGACTTGTCATGGAGTTAGTTAGAAGATAATAATATTTTACAGTATAAGAGAAGAGATAATATTTTATTCCTTCTTCACTCTATAAAGAATAATTCTCTCTCTCCATTTTAAGGGTGGAGAATTTGGGAATTTAGAAGCTCTCCTTTTGGTCTACATTGTAGTAAATTTTGGCAATCTTAATGGAGAATTTGAGGTGTATTTTGATTTGATGTGAGGCTTTATTGTGCATTCATATTTTATGTGTTGGTTTTGTATTAAGAAACCCTTGTAATATGTTTTGATTGCAATTATAATAAACTATGCTTCATTTTGGATAGAGCAATGTGAGGTTTCAACTCTCTTATTTCTGT
>JASDQU010236855.1:0-12064 GCA_032191745.1 Picea mariana
GTGTGCCATCTCCATTCTCTGCATAGTTCCGCTTCTGTGCTATTCATCTGCTGCACTCTCCTCCTTCTTCACACCTGAATCATCTTTACCAACAACACTCACAACAACCTCCAACAGCAACAGCAACCACAACCCTATCTCTTCTCTGTACCATGTATTTATAGCTTCTGTGCACCTTGTGCATGCAGTGTTCGCAATGCCTCTGCATGCTGACTTTTCACCGTTATCCTCCACCTCTCGAGTGCTCTGTCTGATTATCATCGTGACTCTTTATCTTCTCTGGTGGTTTGCCCCGCGTGTCCAGCGTCACTGTTTGTTATACTGAGATTCCTCAGTCTCTCTGACATTTTAAGACTTTTTGTCTTCTCTGAGATAGTCGAACTCTTGATCTTCATCGACCTCGATCGACGGTTCATGATCATGGTGAATCAATAGTCCTGATCTCATTGTGATCTTGCATCTCGCTGTTCCTTCGTTGGATATTTTCATTACTCCAAGTCACGATAGGCGAGACTTCGAGATGGAGCTCAGATCAACGGTCCACATCTTTTGGTGTATTGACGGTCAGGATCTTATCATGATCTCGCATCTCGCTATTTCTTCGTTGGAGTTTCTCGTCACTCCAAGTCGTGATAGGCGAGACTCAAAGATGGAGCTCAGATCAACGGTCCATATCTTTTGATGTATTGACAGTCAGGATCATTTCGTGATCTCGCATCTCGTTGTTCCTTCGTTGGAGATTTTCATTACTCCAAGTCGCGATAGGCGAGACTCCGAGATGGAGCTTTATGGTGTTCTGATCTTTCGTCGTGTGTCCTCTTGATCCAATGATCCTTGATTAAATCATGATCTCACATCTTCGTTGTTTCTTTGACTTTCTAGTCAGTGATATGACGATATTTTGCCACGTGTGATCCCCCACGCAGATCCAATGGTCCTCCTGTGATTCAGATCCGACAACTGTCCTTCTCTCGCTACCTCGCGACCTCGTGACTTGGAGTACCCAATGTTTGGACTCTCAACCTGTGAACTCCCGAGTTTGCGAGATCTCTCGATCTCTCGCCACCTGTCCCCCCAGATGGATGGCTATAAATCTCTCGCCACTTCGCCGCCTCGCGTCCTCGTGCCTCGCGACTTTGAACACCCAATACTTGGGCCTTTATCCTGCGAACCCCCAAGTTCACAAGATCTCTCCGATCTCTGCCATGCGTCCTTCCTAGATGGACGGTCCTGATCTTCTCGCCACTTCGCTATTTCGCGACCTTGCACCTCGCGACCTTTAACACCAAATCCTCAGCTCTTCCACTCATGAGATTATGAGTTTGCTCAGATCTAATGCTTGATATCTATCCTTCTCTTCAGCGTGCGCTCTTCTTGTTTTTACTCAGATCTGACGACCCTCATGCTGTCGGGAATTTTGGATGAGATCCAACGATCAGCGATGCTTCTCCTCCAAGTTTACACATCCTTCTTACTTGGAAGAATTTCGACTCTACACTAATTCCTCCTGAGCCTATGTTGTTCCTATTTGTCCATTGATGCACATTCTGATCCTGCCATCTTCACTGTTGTACTTTCCATCAATGACAAGCATACGCTATCTGTTAAACATTTGCCAACAATATCCACTACAATGATATCAATCACTTGAATTTTTTTGGGGTGTGTAGCCATTATGATCATGACATCCTTGAGTTCTCCAATAAATTTTACCTGAGTCATGTCTAGTTGTATAACGCTTTTATCACTTTTGAGCGGGACTGCACTTAATTTCTTGCATATAGACAATGGCATGAAATTAGAGGCTACCGCTAAGTAAACTAAACAATTATGGAGGTTTTGGTTGAATACCTCAAATGTTAAAAGGAAAGGTGAGACAAAAGGATTTCCTTTTTTATATACAGAGTAAGCATTCAAATTCAGTTTATTCTTTTGGTCTGTAGGAAATGGGGTTTCCCCTTGGTCAGTTCTTGTTATAGGGGTTTCTACTGACTTTAAGGCTTGTAACAGAAAGGCCTTTTACTATGGAATTCTACACAAGTCCATGACTGACACATTAGACTTCAATATTTTTAAGTCTTCCACTATGTTGCAGTCTAGCTTGGGTGATTCCCATGTATGGATGTTTATAGGATTTCATTGGGAGACAAAAGGTGCTTTCGGGTGATCATTTGTTTGTTTTCCTCTCAAGCTTTGGACAATGGTAAGGTCATTTGAGACCGACTGACCCCTACTTCATGTTTGCATAGCCAAAACCTCATCGAGTGGTTCTTTAACCTTAAATATATCATTAGAAGGAATTGGCAAGTCAGGATCCCACAAAAACATGGTTGTTTCGTCCGGTGGGTCAACTTCCTCCTAATATGCAATATGCACCACTAAGCCACTTGATTGTTCGGTAAGGGAATATTTTTCTAGGAACTGATTGGCCATCAAATTCATGGCATGCACCCATTGTGGACAGTTTCTTTCAGAATGTTTCTCTTGATGATGCATACAAAAAGAGTCGGATGCTACATTACTTAGTTCGATGCTTAAGTTGGCTAGGGGAGGTCGAATTTCTTTGAATGGTGGGTTTCTCTTAAAAAAGGGTTTATAAGGACTTTGGCCTTGGTTTCCTTCACCTACATTTCTTTTCATGTCGAGGATTTCATTTGACAATTTATTTATCATCTGTTGTAGGTATTCTATGTCTCCACTTCCCTTTTTAGGACCTTATTTTATTTTTTTTCTCGGGGGTCTGGTCAAAACGATTCCTCTCCTAGGTGGAGGTTGAGATTCATTCTTAACTAGTGAGACCTTTCCCTCTTTACATCCCTTCATTTGGAATTCAATTGTTTTATCTTCCTCAAAATTTTCAGCTAGGGTATGCTTGGCAACCCTTTTTACAAACATGGAAATAGAAGTAGGGAGAGCATTAACATATACCTCAATTTGTAACTACTGAGTGGGTTTAGCTTCCGGTTGAAATTTTTTTAGGATAGTGGTGAATCGTTGATTGAAGTCTTTAACCTTTTATTATGAACTCATGGTGGTGGTGAACAGTGCATCCATTAAATCTCTTGTAGTGGTCTATTATGCAAATTTTTCTAAAAAATCTTTTTGAAACTTCATCCAACTAGTTATGGACCCTATAGGCGAGTCAAAATACCATGTTGAGGATGAATTCTCAAATGTATAGGGAAAAATCCTGCATAATACGTCCTCATGTTGGACATTCATCAGTCTAATAGCTAGTATGAACATTTTAATATGGTCTTCAGGCAATCTAGAGGTTTCATGGTCAAACTTAGGAAGTAACTTTTCTGGATGTCGAGGGAGGTTATGTACCCATCCAAGAATTTCCAGAGCATCTCTAGCCCACCAAGGTTGATTATTTTTAGGTGGGTTTCCCCTTTCTTCATTATGATCATTATTATCCTCGATGTCATCTGACTCCAAAGCCGAGCAATCCAACTTAAACCCTTCCTCGTTAGATTCAAAATCGTTGGGCTTAGAGTAATTACCAGTTGCTGTTTCGGGGATCAGATTAAGGGGATGTTCAATCTTGGTGAGGGAGAAATCTATCAGGTCTTCTACTGTGTGAACAAAAACCTGGTCAGGGGTTTCGACCACCGGTCTGCTTCCTCATTTTCTATGAGGAAGTAACAAATATAAGGTTAATGATCCAATTTGTCGGGCGTAAGCTCTTATGATTCTTTTGAACTGATTCAAATCCTCGCGAGGAAGAGCGTAAGGTATTTCAGTGAATAGATGTTATTCCTCTCGCTGGGGTGAGTTACTCATTTCAAGAGTACTCAGTGTATGTGGGATATCTTGAGAATGACTATCCATGCATGTGGGTTGTTTTGAATTTGTAGGTTGTGCAAAATATTATATCAGAAATATTATTAGCCATTCATTCACAGGCCCTCCTTCTAGCTCCAATTATGTTGAGGGGTCCTAAATCCATTTAAATCAATGCCAGGAACCAAACCCACCATGAAGGACTAATTAGACTCTGCAGTGTTTGATGGTGGAATGGTTCTCAATATCTTTTGATCCAACCAAATTATCGTTGGGCTTTACGTAGTGATTGACAGGATATCTTATTATGAAAGTTCCTCCTTCAATTTAAACGTTTTCTTTTTTTCTTTTCTTTTATTAGATGGGTATGATAAAAATAATTGTGTTGGTATAAACCAGCTGGTAAAGGGGTTCTTAACTACTGAAAAAGGTTTATCTTGGGATAACCCTTGTTCTCAAGCATGTAGACAAAGATATTCACACCTGTGACAAGCCTAGTACTAATACATCAACTTGGTGGTATTTTAATTATTGACTGAGATACTGTTATCGTAATAAAACACGCATGCAATAAGATGATGGAAAGAAAAATAGTTTCCTTAGCTCTAGCATTAATCACACATTAACATACCGATTTTCTTTCATCATTAGAGACAAGAACTACAAAAAATATTGAAATAACTAACTTATAAATATATTCATAAACTCTTACTCGTTACAATGTCCATTAATTAAATAAAGTTGAAATTAATTCCTCCTCAATCCAATCACACAATATCTTTGATGAAAAAAAAAAAATTGTCTTCGGTCTGAAACAGGACTTCTCAATTAAGGTAGTTCATAAATAGTTCTTTACAATTCCAAAAATGAGGGTCTTTCCCAAAACCATCAACCTTTGCTAAAAGGTCAATCCTCTTATTTATAATGAATCATTAACTAAAATTAGTTATTACAAATGCAAGCTAAGTAAAACAAAATATCACCACGTGGCGCTTTAATCCCTCTGGTCTCTAAGAATCATCAAATAGTTTTACTAAAGTGGATGACTCTTCTCATATTTCCACCATTTGATGAAAATTTCCTCACATGTGTTGGCATACAGGAACCTGTGTTGGTCCATCGGGGCTGAAAGAATTTATTTCACTTCTACTACCCCTTTACGTACTTGATTATTTTAACACTCAACTGCTCCAAAAATGTTTGAGCCTTAATCGGATGCTCCATGAACTGTTGTACTTGACCTGACACCATGCTTTCCACCTTGGCTATCTCTGTTGTCCATGTCGAGTCTTGTCCTACATGATTCTTGACTATGTCATGTAGGTATACAAAGTCTTTGGGTGAGCCAAATTTTGGGAGTTTGATGCCTTTCATCTCTCGATTAATATTTTCCCATCTCTTTTTTCACTTAGTCCACCTCTGTTGAATCTCTCGTTGAGGTTCCTGGGCCATTTTTACCCAGTATTCAGTCTCTTTCCTGATCCAATCAATGTTGCTATCCCTTAGCACCCAAATGTCGTGGTCTTTGACATCTCATCCCTTTTGAACCACGTTGATGTAATCGATCCTTTCTACTTCTTAGTGATATTTCTCATACCACCTTTCCATGTCCTTGCAGGTCGCTACTGCTATAAGGGTGTCTTCCTTGAAATCGGCTATACCTGTAGTGAAAATGTGTCATTCATTCATGAATTTGGCATAGGTATCTTGGAACTCACTTCTCACAAACACCATGGCCGGTGTGGAGTCTTGATAGTATTTTTCCAAATGGTTCAGATGCTCCAACTCCTTAAGTGCAACGGCCAAGTCCTTTTCATCTCTTCTTGATGTATCTAATGTGGCATCTGTGATAGCCATCCCTACACTAATAAGATCAGACGTCTTGGCATGTTCTGTTATGAGAAACTTCTCCTCCATAGTGATGAGAATCGAATTGTCTAACATGAGCCTCCTCTTCTTAATGGTCATCTTCATGATGGATTTTCTCTTCCTGTCATAGGCAATTTCTTGTATGTTGGATACCTCATCAATAGGTTTGGGGTTTTGTTGTTATCCCCAGGTTAGAGTATTTCCTAACCTCTCGGTTGTGTGTATCTTCTCTAGGATGGGTTCTTGAACTTCTTCCATATGTCCCGATGGCTCAAACTCCATTTTTTTCTCATCAACTGGTGAGGTATCAACCAAAATTGAAGAGCTAGGGGTAGGTTTGACACTTACTTGGTAATCGGCTGTCGAAGTGTCGATTTCTTGTTGTTGAATTTACTCTTTCTGGCCACCTAATCCTAGATCATCCCTCGAGCTATCTATTTGGGTTCCCTGAAAGTTGAGTCTCTCAGTTTATAAGACACTTTCAACCTCATGGATGCTCTATTGATGGTTTTGAATTAAAGCATCGAGACCTGGGGTAGATGCTCTATCAGGTTCCTTTTCTTTAGTAATTTGTAATGGGGTAACTAGGGACACCTATGAACTCTCCTCATCATCATAGATGGTTATTAAATAAACAAATGGGTTTTTAAGACTTGTCCTACCTGGTGTCCTTGCTATCTTAGGATGGGTTGAAATTCCCCCTAGTGATTTGATTTGTGGTGGTGGAACTTCAGGGTTTTCTGGCCTAGTGATTTCTTCAAGTTGTATTGGCTCTAAGACACTTGGATCTCCTCTAATTTTGATTGGGTCATCAATGGGAATCCTCAACATCTCTACGATATTGGGGTCATTATGTAGCTGATCAATGATCCTCTGCATCCCTTCTAGCAAGAGCAACCCTCTTCTTTTTTCCTTTGTAGTCTCTGCTATTCTAATTTCTTCCCTAACTTGGAGGGCATATTGGGATCATTTCTCTATTGTCTCCATCTATTCATCCATACTCATATCCTTGAACCTTTTCATGTTTGGGTTGGCCATTCTTTGTACTACCTCCTCCCATTCCTAAGCGCATTCTGTGAAAATTTCATCTTCAAATTTGGCGTGCATGTATGGAAAACATGAGGATACCTATGAAGTATGTTGGGGAACTAGGAATTTAGGTTCATGCTTGCAGAATATTCCTTTCAGAAACCTTAATTCAAGTTTTCTCATCCCTTCTTGTTTGTCTTGAGAAGTGTCCTTTACCAAATAAAACCCCACATGAAAACTGTAGGGTATGAAATCCCACTTCTTGTCCTTGACTAGCGTGGCATTATATCCCTGTAGGATAGTATGATAGCATATTTCTCCCACAATGAGCCGGTCTGGGATGTGGTTAGGGAGTATATGCGGTGCTCTGGTGGCCCCGAACACCCTGATATAAGTTGTACATTCATATAAATACCAGTGGCCAACCTTTGCTACCATTTTCTTGGCTGCTACATGTAGTCTCGAGCATTCCTTTTTAAATATAATAAAATAAATATGGGTGATGAATTCATCGCAAATGAGTGCATAAGATTTTTTGTACCTATCCTCCCATAGTATGATGAAGTAAACATGGACTGGGAGCTCTGCAACATCCCATCTTAAATTCATGTTGACGAAGACATTTCTAGCACATATCACATCGAGCAGGTACGAGGCCATGTGGAAAGCGGGTGCTTCCCCTTCTTTTGGCGTCTAAGCCTATTATACATAGATGCTCAATTTATTGGAAATTATTGCTCCCCAATTGAAGCTGCTTCCAGAGATCACCATTGTTTATGCCAAAGGAATCCATGCTTTTGAAACCTTGGATCAGTCCTTCTCTCCATATAGTCAGTAGATGAGAGCCATAAAGTAGATGTATGGCTCCCTCATGTTGATTTTCCCATACCATCCATTGCTTCGGTTTCTAAAATCTGTGTCCTCCTTCCACCATGAGGCCATAAACCGGTTCATGTCATGGAATTTATATAACTTCACCACGAATTTTGTGTTTAGCTGCTTCTCTGAGTCTCTGAGTTTGTAGTACTTTTGGACTTCTGTCGGGAGGAAAACTTCAACACACCCTCCATTATAATAATTGATTAAGCATTCTACATGTCTGTATGGTCAATTGGCCACTTCAAAACTTCCATGCATGGGAAAATTGGGGTTCTGCAGGATACCATGTGAAAATATGACCGTCGGATATTTGGGAACACTTAGTCATCAAGCGCCCTTACATATGGTTCATTATGTGGGATACATTCTTGGTACTCCTCTTGGCCGATTATACTGAATAGGTATCCCCACTGTGGGATAATTACTTTGGATCCATTATTGGCTTCTGTATCATCGAGGACTAGAGGTTGAGCAAAATATTTCTTTGTTGAGGATTTTACAACCGACTCTTCTCTGGGAGCGTACTCCAACTGCCTCGCAGTACCAAGAGAAGAACCTTAACATGTTTCTACTTCCTTTAGCTTGGGTGATCTTGATGAGCATCTGGTGGTTGGATTTCTTGGAGGCATTTTCTTTGCAGCTTAGAAAATAGTTAGAGACTATTCAAGAAATCAGATGTATATAAAACAAATCACGACCACCGAATTGAAAAACTTGAACACATACCTCTGCTTCTTATTTATCATGATCTTGATAATTTGAGAATCAACACAGTCTCGAGACACTTGCTTTGATTCTTCATATGATCTAGAATTCAAAATTATGCACAGAATGAAATTGTTCAAAACCATTCTAGATATTTAAATAGGGATGGAATTACCTTGTCGCATTAGCCATTCAATTTAGGTTATGAGTGTAGTTCTATTAAATCTTCCACCAGATGTTCAAAGACATTTAAATTAAATTCGATTGTAGGTTGATGGCACAGGCGTGGGTTGTAATGTGGCCTATTAGTTATTTCAAATCATTGTTGTTCAATTGACACACAGGTTAGCAACATATGAAGGATGAATCATTCACTAGTCTATTAAATTCTAGAATACGATCGTTGAGGCCCAACCAAATTCATTAATGCATCATTTCAACATCTACGTGGGTATTTCAACTGTCATTCATGCTCTCTGTGCACTATGCGCATTGTACACTGTGTTATCCCACACAGATGTGTGTGCGTGGATTTGACTAAATGTGCGCAGATTTTCAGAACCACTTTTGTATAGTTTTTTTTTTTTTCTTGCCAAATTAAATGTAATCCTTCCATGAATATTGGTAGTATGTTGTGTTTGTGTTACCTTTTTCTTTATACATTGTCTGTAGTTGTAGTGAGCCATTTTCTAGTGATAACATAAGGTTTTATGATTTCTTATTGATGCTAAAAATGCATGGAGGCCTCATTGTAATGTTGTCAGATGAATCTGTGTAGCTGCCATATCTCTTCTCATATATTAGCTACCTCCATTTGAGCACAATTGTTTCATTATGAATTTTATAGTTTCAACAGATTTCTTTATTGAATAGAAGTTAAGTTTCATTGTATCTATGCTAATGTTATAGATATGTGTTTCATTTTATTGCGCCCATAAATATGAATTAGTGGTATCATTGGTATGCTCTTCATTTGTTTCTCAGTGAATGTCACCGACGAGGTCGAGGTATAATCAGTTGGGACTCAAACCAGTTGATCCTTTAAAATATTGGCCTTGCCAACCCTGACGGCCACCCATGGGGGAAGAACGAGAGACGGTGGGGCAAAGGATCCCTTTAAATTGTTTCTCGAGGAATCCCTCACGTGACAGAGGAACAAGATGATGGATAATTTTGTGAAAATCCTTCGACGACTTGCAATACGTGATGCATATTCCTTGAGGGAAGGCATCTCCCCTTCAAGATACAGATCAATTTCCATATCCCTATATTTGAAGGTCAAATAGATGCAGATGTCGTAGACAAATGGTTGAATCTTCTAGAAGCGTATTTTTATATCCATAACATTTTTTAAAGAGAAAAGATTACATTTTCATTTCTTAATGCCATCCCCCATGTCAAAGATTGGTGGGAGACTTTCTGTGATCAAAAGGAAAAAAATGGCTCAACATTATTTGTACTCACACCCACTTGTGGTTCTTTCAAGGATTTTATTAAGGAACAATATTACCCTGTTGGAAGTTGTGAATTCTTATATACAATATGGACCACATTGTGGAAAGAAAGGGACCAAACAATGTATGAGTTCACTAATGTCTTCCATACCTTGCACACCAACATGGGTATCAATGACTTTGAGCGACATCTAGTGCTCAAGTACCACTATGATCTACATAGATACATCCAAAAATAAATGGAGTTTCTAGACATCTCGTCCTTTGGAATGGCCTATCGATATGATGTCAAAATAGAGCAAAATATTAAAAAAAATACATCCAAGTTTGGATTTGTGAACCCCTCATAGTATAAGCAGGCAAAAGGCGGCCCCAACTTGCAGAAAAAAAAGGACAAAGAAATGATGGACATCCTCAAGAAAACTAGTCTAAGCCGCAAACAAAGAAGGACATTGAGAAGACAAATAAATACAATGAGAAGTGGTGTGAGTTCCATAAGATCCCCTATCATAACTATTAAATTACTGAGAGGGGGGGTTTGAATCAGTAATGAGAAATTATACCAATTATTAATCCTTTAAACCACAATGTATATTATTTTTCTTATTCAACCATGTTCATTTGTTCATCATCAATATCTTACCATATCATAAGTATTAACATTCATTAGTGCATAATAAACGATAACAAACACATCCACACAATGTACAGTACAAAAATATTTACGTGGAAACCCAATGCGGGAGAAAACCACATAATGATTTTCTTATATGTCAAGAAATATATTCAAGGAAGCACCAAATTCCAATTCTCTAGCTATAGCTGGAAGGAGGCTTCAACCCCCTATTTTCTAAGGCTACAACCTAAGGGAAGATCCAACTCCCCAATTCTCTAGCTACAACTAGAAGGAGGCTACAACCCCCTATGTTCTCTAGCTACAACCACCTATCCTTTCCCCATACAACCACCCTGAAATATAAGTAGAATTATGGAACCACTGTCACACTATCACTATGAGATATATTAATGTAAACCTATACCAATAAAATTGCACCAAACAACCTGTAACAACATGTACCAAACAAACTGTAATCAACCTATACCAATAATTTGTAAACAACCTATACCAATAATTTGTACCAACATGTACCTTGCATCAACTTGTACCTCAACCTGTACCATAAAAAAGTTCATCAACCATGCACCAAACTTTTACAAATAACCTGTCACAACAACATGTCCAAGCAACCTATCACCAAAACCTATCTCATCAATCCTACCAACCAAATCAGATCTACTCACCAAGATCAATCACCAAGACAACCTTCAACCATATGCACAATATCACCAAGATCAATCACCAAGACAACCATCAACCATATTGTTGGTCCCCGGTTTTGACCATGCTCTTTGCCTATATTATATACCACAGACCTCCATTTATATGCCAGTACCACCCTTTTGACCTCATTTTGACATACTTAACATCTCCCTACCATTCAAAGGGGTCACCTAAGGTATCTTTGCATTTCAAACTATTTTTACGCACTTTAATGCTTTAAATTGATAATGGGACTAATATCGCTTGGGTTAGGTACCACTGTTATTTTTGGAACAGGATGCCAGTACCAGGTACCAACTCGCACCCGTGGAGGTACCAATGGAGCCGTTCGAGATCTGTGCATTATGGTCTGCGTTATGGTTCGAATGAGAGATAGAAAGATTCACAGGCCAGCTGGAGTCATCGCCACAGAGTGCTCAAAGACATAATGATAAACCTGGATCGATTATTCTTCATCATTCACACTTCATGACACTACGTGTCACGAAGATGTGAAATACATTTTTAACTTGATTCTACGACTATTCTCGGATCAGGGATCCGTTTGTTTTATGCATCTTTGTTTTCGACTGTTATGAACAATAAGACTTTTATAAAAACCCGGGATCACCCTTGAGAACGGGTTACTATTGCCGTTGCTATTGCTATTGTTATTGTTGCTGGATTATGTGATGCCGTGAACCTATGTTTTGAATACAGATTGTTGTTATGTTATATTATTTGACTGATATGTGATTCGAGTATTTCTTTCCTGAGTTGATGAAGCACGAAGTTTATACAATGATTGAATAGAATGTTATAGTTGGCTCTGGTCGTTACTAACAACGTTTGTGCCGTTTGGTTGGGCCCGCCAAACCGGTGCAAGTCGCTGCCTTATTTTACAATAGGTTTAGTCTGATGCTGTTATAGACTTAGTTCATTTTAATGCTTTAGAACTTGCATATGAGGTAGCTTAACGCTCATAGATCTAGTTGTTTTAGCATATTGGCATTTGTTTATC
>JASDQU010236856.1:1368-16740 GCA_032191745.1 Picea mariana
TCACTGTTTGAAGTTTATCTAAGACCTCACTTGCCCATGCACGCCTGGCCTAGTTTCAGAGTTGAAACGATATTGTTCTGAGTTTTACTTCCATTTGATCATCTCTTTTATAAACAAAACGTGACATTAAACTAATGGGCATCGGAATCTGCTCCTTCTGCAATCCAGGAGTGACTTCCAATGCTAACACATATGACAGAGCTTACTTCTGGCATGAGACTGCATGCACAGTCTTCTGGGAAGCATGCAGATGTAATGCCTTGAATACAGAGACTCGAGCACGCTTCTGGGTCTTTCTTTGACTATATAGGTGTCTTTTTCATATTTTGTTAAGGTCGATGGTTGAGCAAGGCTCCCGTATTGTAAATTTTTGATGAAGCTCTAGTTCTTCTGGTTATGTACATGTATTTGAGACTTGTTGTTTAATGAAAGTCAGCTTCCTTTCCATTTCTCTATAACAGCTGTGTTAGAACACTCGAGCATGGATGATCTAGTCGAGGGTAGTTGTGTTGTTGTGATGTAGGTTTGATCACGATAGTATCTTCACCAGTTTTAATCAGTTTCCAGTGTTATCTTTTCTCTCTTATGCTGAATGGCTCGGGCATGGATGATCCAGTCGAGTTTTCATAATTTTATCATGATGTATGTTTGATCATTGTGCTATTGTGACTATGTTATCTAGGCATATTTCAGTATCTGTAAATTATGAACCAAGAGGATCTTGTCTTCTGAGTTTTTCATCCTTTGGCTGCTGGAAGACTGGATGTCCATAGCAGACCTATTCAATCTCCTCAAGTTCTCCCCCCTACTCACATTTACTACAACTTACTGAATGAAGTTAGATCAATACGTCATCTGCTCATGCATACCAACCCAGTTTTCTGAGTGAAAGCGATATAATCCTGAGAATGTGTCCATTAGACCACCCTTAAATTTGTTAATTGTGACATACAAACTGATAGGTACTCGGATTACCTCTGCTGCAATCCATGGGTGACCTCTGGCACGAAGAAGGCTAATTGGCAGGAATATATGAATTCCCCCACTGATTAGAAAACACCTCAGATCTTCTTCCATCAACACTCCTTGCTGATATGAATTCTCAACTAAGTTCATCTCTTCTCCCTTTCCCACCTAACAAATTGGGATTTTCTTTCTACCCACCTGGCAGTCTATGAGATCACTTGATCTCTCTCCATTTCCCACCTAGCAACTTGAACTTCCATCGCCACCCTCCTGCCAGTCTATGAGATCATCTCGCGATCTCCTTCCATTTCCCACCTGACAACTTGAAAGTTCACTTCCTCCCCCTTGGCAGTTTATGAGATCATTTATTGACCTCTTCTCCTCATCATCACTGAGGTTCCTCCCAATCTCTGGTTCACAGATGTGAATCACTTTCTCTTCTATGTTACTAAGGTTTTCAACATGCCGCAACCACCTCCTTACTACTTGTTGCTGCCTTTTGGGTAACAACTTCTGGACATGACACTTCACTTTTCTCTTAAAAGGCCATTCATATGTCTAGTTTACCTTTGTCTCTTGCTACATATTCAATGTCAACTATTCCATTCTTTCTCTTATCTCAATGAGCTCCTTGTCAATTTCTGCTTTACTTTTCTTCTGGTGGTCTCCTCTTCGACCACACTTATGGCCTTCAATAGCCATCTTTTATGTCTTCAGCCCTCATGGCTATCTATCATTTGTTGCACACCTTGCAACAGTATTCACAGAGCATCAATATTATGTCTCCTCCTTCACCTGCTGTCTACATGTGAACTTAAGCTTCTGATACCATTTGATGTAGTCAATCTGTCTTCCCTATCTCCTTCACCTAAAATATATAGACAAAATCAACTTTGATACCTCTTGATGGTATCAGACTATCTCCTTTATTTCCTTTCCTCTTTTTCCTGCTATCTGCAAGCAAAAATCAACTCTAATACCACTTGATGTAGAACCCCCCTCCTCTCCTCGGGGATGCTGACCTCCCGGTCAAGGATCTTCAATAAATGAGATGGATTAGCTCTTTCATGCCTTTAATAGACCCTGGAACAATTTACTCAGGTCCCCTTTCCTTCAAAGTGTAGTTTCTGGCAAACCCGCGTGCTCTTTCCTGGCTTCTTTGAAGAATTTGAATAACAGACACTAGTTCCCCTCGCGAGGTCCTTTCCTCCACATGTGACCTTGAGATATAACCTCACATAAGTACGTTATTGCAGAGTGGACAAAAGTGGTTTGAGACCACACCGCTTTTCTCCTCGCAATTCACCTCCATCTACCACGTATCCCTTTGCCAATACCGTGGTTTCAATTGTGGCCCTCTCCTAGATTTTTAATGTCTAAGCACTTTCTAGCCCCACAATCAATCGTGACCATTGATCTCCAATATCGGGTGATGCCTCTTGATCAATGGCTACAATCTGTCTCTTCTTTCTTTCCTTCTCTTCGGATCACACATTCTTAGATCCTTACGATCTATTGATGTGTGTCCCTTTCAAATCAACGATCATGATTTGCTTCGTTGTTCGGGTTTCAGATTTTTCAACTCTCAAACCTTGCTTCCTCCACACTGGATATCTTCCAAAGTGGAAGATATGTTGACATATATCCTTAGAAAATAGACATCTCAGATGAACTGTTGCTCTCCGTCTTTGGGAATTTCTTTTCAACAACCTCCACCTTTTTTTGGAGTGACTTTCTCCGCAATGGAAGATCTCCTGCCACATGTCCTCCTCAAATCGATGACCCTAGCCTGCTTCAGGACTTCGGACTTTGGAAATATATACTCTCAACTTTCACTTAAACCAAAAATGATTTCATCTGAAGCTCCTGATCAATTGACGTGTGTCTCTCGTAGATCGATGGTTGCGATTCACTTCGGGTCTTCACCCAAAGTCCACATATTTTTGTCGCGCGTCCTTCTGAATCAGACGACTATGATTTACTTTGGATATTCAGATTTTGAAAATATTAATTCTCAATTTCTCCACACTCACTTTTCCTGTATCATTTTACCCAGAGTACACAATCGGTTGACGCATGTCCTCCTACAGATCGACGACCCCCAACTACTTCAGCTATTCGGGCTTCGGAAGTTTCAAAACTTCACATTTTCTTCCTCCTGAAGCTCACGATCCATCACCACACATCCCTCTGGATATAATGGTCCAGATTCACTTCGGACTTCGGGTTTCGGGAGTTTCAACTCTCAACTGAAATCTTCGAAGCAATTTTTCTTGAAGCCTCAGATCTATTGACATGTACTCCCCTTGCCAACCAACGACCAGGATATATTTCGGCGCTTCGGTGATTTCACTCTCTCCTTGTACTCAAACTTTCGAAGTGCTATTTCTCTGGAGTTATGGATCTTACGCCACCTGTCAACCTTGATGATGGATGGTCCCTGTTCACTTCGGGACTTCGGTAAGTACACTCTCCTGTGCACACAAAAGGTTAAGGCCTGTGCACTTTACCTGGATCGGATGACTGTCAATCCTCTGTGCTCAGATCCTACTGCTGGGATCTATTTCTTCTCCTCATGTGTTCCTCCTTCATTCTGGACCCTGATCTAATGGTCCATATCTCTTCTTGCAGTTGATTTGACGGTTGTTGTCGCTACTCCTCCTGAGCTTCTTTGTTCTCCCGGACTTGGGAAAATTTCTAAGTGTTCAAAGGTTTTATTCTTTAAACCTTCTCTTGCGAAACTGGTTCAAAGGGTCTCGTCTTCGATTTTTCTACTGAGCTTTGACAATGAAGATTGTCCTCAACTCAGGTGCACACTTGCGCTCTGCGTGCAAACTTGCACTATTCCTCAAGAGCTTGTGAATATTGGAATAAGTTCTCTTTTGCACGCACTCCTTGCGTTGTCTCTCTTGAGCTCTTGCTTACTCAAGTTCTAAAGTTTTAGTACCTCATTCCTCTTATGATCCTGACTGCTTGGGTCTCGTCTGCATTTCTTCTAACACTGTCTCTTCCGATCTTTCAAATTCACTCAGTCTCTTAAGGGTCTCGACCGTTCTACTCCCTTCGAAGGGTTCTTGTTCCCTCCTGGAAACCTCTCGCTCAAAGAACAACTTGCTGAGATTCTTCTACAAAGTTTTCAACAAATCTATGAGTATATTCCTCTGATACTATTCTTATTGAACTCGAGAAAGAGTTCTCCTTATGCACTCCTACACCTGCTCGATGCCCACCTACCAGAGCTCTACAAAGTCCTCAGTGACTTTGTCTCTATGTGCTTCCTCTGCACAGTTTCTCCTCTCATGCATTCAACAACCTTGAGGTCTCCCCTAAGTTTTTGTCACTCTGGTGTTCCTTCCTGGCACATTCTTTTCTATGTCCACAGAGTTCCGATGCACACTCCTTGCGCTGGATACAAAACTTCCAATGTTCTGTTGTGCACTCCTTGTACAACCTAAAGAACCAAGAATGATATTTCAAACTCAACAAGGATAGAGAAATATATCTTCCTACTGCAGATGAAATCTATCACGCATCTACAACATACATAAACACACACACATATATCATTCATAGAACACAGTTAACACAAATGGATATCACATGCATGAAAAACTGCTTTCTTTCAATTAAGATGAATGTCTGTACAAGCATTTACAAAAGTTGGACCACTATCGAGTCTCAACACTTTCTCTTCTCCTAAAACGTTTCAACTATCCTCTATCTTCAATAACAACCTCATTTGGGCATACAACTATCCTACCTCTACCAGAAGGTTCCTAGGGTTCCCTCTGACTACCTCTCCTATTGAAGTAACATCTAACAACTACTCAAGCTCTGCTACATTAAATTCTGAGAGTCAAACTCCCATATCTCTTGCGATCATTTAGTTTCCAAGAGTTTCACTCTTCTTCAATCATCCATTCAAAATGGATCTACAGAAAATGACAAATTTTAGATTCCAAAAAAATTAAAAAGGTGCACTATGGTGCTGAGTTGTCTCTCCACATGGGTTTGGCTGACGATGCTCCTTCATCACAAGAAAATATAAAGAGCCTACCTCGTCCAGATGTTCGATGAAGTCCACCGTTGAGCACTTGACTCAAAGAAATACACCTGCAACTTGTCCTCAACAACCAAGATACAAAAGAATATGTGTTCTAGCAAGATTTACCTCACCCTATGCAATCTTGCCCATAAGGCCTTTTTCCATTTCCCCATGTAGACTTATCATCCCTGCTTGTAAGATCCAGAGATAAAAACAAATATTTTTCCACATATACACATCTTGCACACTATACAACATGTGTATAAGCATGCTTCTCCACTACAACCCATGTACATTGGGATTCATGCCAGAAAATGAAAATTAATGTCGGGTTTCCATGTCACGACAGGAGATCTATGATCCTTGGCCTTCCATTTACTGGAAACGTTTCGAATCGACCCTTCAGTTCCATTTTGAAGGCTATAAAAGGGCCAATTCCGAGCTATGGAAAGAGAAGAAATAATTCAACTTTGAGAGCAAAGTTACTCTGGAGTAATTATTTATTTCATATTGAGTCTGCATCCCTTTGTCCTTTAATTCTGAACACAATGTTCAACCCCCAAGATCTTCCCTTATTGTTTGAGAACCTCATTGTTTCTCTCTTATGAGCTTGCCTTTGGTGGAGGATTGAAGTGGTGGAGGCCCAGCTGGAAGGAACTTAGTTTCTCGGTTCTGAATCATGCTGACACGAAAGTCTGTAAGATTTTCACTTCTGTGATCATATATTAATAGAAATACTATTTTTTCGTCCAATTGATATCTTGAAAATATATTGAATTATTATTCCATGGGCGTATTTGTCTTGTTTATTAATGGATTATGCTATTGAATGTGCTAACATTATATAATATCACCATATGCTTGCTTTGCTTGGTTGTTGAGGACTAGTTGCAAGTGTATTGCTTTGGGTCAAGTGCTCAACGGTGGACTTCATCGAACGTTTGGAAGAGGTAGGAATTTTATCTTGTATTGTTGGCATATGTATTTTCATAGCATACTTGAGAAGAGATTTTATTTCTGCAGTCATTTCTGTCTGTTGTGGTTCACCCTAGCCATAGAGAGATTTTCCTCGTAACAATATGGTGATGATATAAAGTTAGCACATATAATAACATAATCCATCAATATACATAAAAATTATTCCCATGGAATAACAATTCAAAATTTGCAAGACATTAGTTGGAAGAGAAAAGAGTATTTCTATTAAAATGTAATCAACATAAGTGTATGAATGACAAACTTCCGCTTCAGTATGTTCGGAACCGAGAAACTAAGTCCGTTCCAGCTAGGCCTCCACCACTTCAATCCTCCACCAAAGGAAATTTTATATAAGAGATATAATGAGGTTCTCCATTAAATAGGGAAGAGATTGGGGGATGAATAATGTGTTCAAACTTAAAAGGACAAAGGGATGCAGACTCAATATGAAGTGAATAATTTCTCCAGAGTAACTTTTCTCTCGAAGTTGAATTCTTCTCCTCTTCTCCACAACTTGGATATCGCCAATTTATATCCTTCAAATGGAAATGAAGGGCCAATTTAGAACATATCCAGTATATGGAAGGTCAAGGATCATGGATCACGTGATGTGACATGGAAACCCGACACCATTTTTTAATTTTTGGCAGAAAACCCGATGTACCCTAGCGGTAATGGTGAAACCTACGTATACACATGTTGTATAGCTGTTAGGGCATGTATATGTGGAAAAATACAATTTTTAGATACAAGAACTACAAAAAGGGACTTCAAGTATGCATAGGGAAATGGAAAATTCCTTCTCAACAAGTTGCATGGGGTGAGGAAAATCTTGCTATAACGAATAGACTAACCAACCTTGGGAGGCAACAAGAGAAAGCACTAGGCATATGGAATCTATCTTGGCAATAGGGGAGGAGGTCTCATAATAATCAATACTTTGAACCTGTGAAAATATTTTGGCCACAATACACACCTTATGCTTGTCAAAAAATCCATACGCTTCATATTTGGTTATCTAGGCCCATTTATACCGAACCATATTTTGTCCTTTAGGGAGAGGAACAAGATTACATGTGTGACTCTTAAATAGCAAGGAAGAGTACTCCTTTGTCATGGTAGCATCCCATTCTAGTATACCAACAACATAAGAAAATTGTTTTGGATTAGTTGAAATGGTGTGACTCAAAAGAGAGACAACATTTTTTGTGAATGAGTATGGTGAGGATTAGTGGGAAAATAGATAAAATCAATTGGTTCATAGCCATACATTTTAGGCATTTTTTCTCACAAAGGATTCTCCTCAAATTTTGTCTTTGGTGAAGTTGTTTTGGTTCAAGATGCATATTTTCATTTAGCAATGATGGCATATTTTATTCTTGTTGATTTTCAACTTCGGGAAAAAAATTTCTTGTTGATTTTCAACTCCAACAGTGTTATTTGCAATGCAATATGTGGCAATAGAAATTTCAGCTCTTTCTTGTTATGAAAAAACATAATTGTTAGTGCGATTGGCACCATTTTATGCAAGACAATCTATGGGAGTAGGATAAATTGTTGGGTCAAAGAACTGATTAAAGTGGATGGGAATTTGAAATGGGATCAAATAACTTATATGCCTTCATCTTCTCTCAGTGACCAACAAAAATAAACGTTTTTCTCTTCTTTTCCATAGCTTTGCGCTTTTCATCTAGAATTAAGGCCTGTTATCCCCATTTTGTGGAAAACTAAGGAGATCATGTCTCGAGGCCCTCATGTTGCAAATATGGAGTGCCAAGAGGCTACATGACCAGCAATGTCCACTTGCAAGGATGGAGACCATTCTCACCACCACACAGGTCAATACTTTCGGGATGGCATCCACCACACCCGCTGGCTTCCGGAAGGCAATGGACCTTGTTCCATGAGGTACAATTCATGTATTATGGTGAGTGTCATTTCAATATTTGAGGCATTTTGAGTATGTTGTATTTTATACTACTTTATATTTGATGACATATGCTTGGACATTATGTATTTTTCCATATTTCACCTTGGTGGTTGACATTGTGCCCTAGTAAGTGGTATTTCCACAGGATGTGTTTTCTATTGGGAAATCCCTTGAAGAGCCATCATACAATTATGGATCATACTTACCACTTTTCATCATTAAACCCCCCCCATTTCTTTATCTCTTGGGATTTTAGGGTGTATTGACCCAAGAAAAGGTTGTTCCTCATTCTATGGGAAGAAGGAGATGAGGGCCCAGAGGGATTGTTGTTGGGTAAAAGATAAAATCCTACTTATAAACCTTTCAGATTCTTCGCCTAGGTATCACCCAAGAAAGAAATGAAACACTTATCTGTAAAGAAAAGGGGGACCCACAAGAATAATGATTATGAATGCTTAATGGCTTAATTAGAGGATAGGATGTCTCATCATGAGCCAACCTATCATGATCATGGATATCTAGTGGTATGAAATTAGCATCATCTGGTCACCAAGCCAAGGTAATGGCTCTTAGTTGCATGGATGAGAAAAATGGGGGCTCATCACGAGCCAACCTTCTCATTTCCCCTAGGTATTTGTGAGTGACATTGTCATTATCTGGACACCAGACTAGGACAATGGCCTTCAACTTCTCCTTAAAACATTAAAGAAACAATTAATGGAAAGAAAATGGGCTTGGAAAAATTGCATTTCAAACAAAGGTACCACACACCCTCTAGAAAGGCACCCATGGACAAGACACTACAACCCTTGTATGTCATGAACCCCATGCCCAATGAGTATTGACCCTTAACCACTTCACCCACTTTACATGGCTTAGAAATGGGATCACTTGGGAAACACTCCTTGACCTAGGAAAGGTCTACCCAATAGGACACTTTGTCAACCCTTCCATATCCAATCTTGGAAAGTCACATAATGTCTTTGACCACTTACTTGTTTGACATGTAATCTTTGATGAACAGACTTAGGTGGCTCATTTATTGATTTTCTTTACTCATCATGATATTTTGACTTGAGATCCTTGGAGGGTGTACTTATTTGTCTTTCCAGGACCTAGTTGGTGGACAATTTTGGAGGAACAAGCCTAGCTTGGTCTTCCATGGGGATTGAATCCCAGAGGTTGGATGCAAAGGGACCGCACACCAGATGAGAGAGATGAAACTTAAGAGGCCTAAAATACATTGTGGATGAGATAACGTATCCCTCACATGCCAAACGTTTTTCCTAGGAGAGGAAAATTGTCACCTTTGGAGGCATGACATCATCTAGGAGGGTTAGGGTTTGGTGGTGAGGTTGTTATTCATTGACACAAGGACGTTTTGAGGAGAATGAGGCTTTTACCATGAAGAAATGATTTGGATGATTGACATGTGGATTTGGGAATCCTATATACCCTTCTCTAACACCAACGACTTGTTCCTAGTGTCAAAGCATCCCCTAAAGGGGTGACATCGCCTTAAGTTAGGGTTTTTTGTTTGTGTAAAACTAAATTTTGAGTGAATTGTTTAGTATTATTTGTGTAAAGGGGAAATATTAAGGTTGTTGATCCCTATTCTTGTGGTTTACCCTAAAATTATGTGGACATACTATTTTGGAGACATTTTGTATAAATAGAGATCATAAGATCTCATTTTAAGATATAACTCTCCCATTTGGAGAAGTATTGGACTAAAATTTTCACTATCTTTGGCTAGTTCTCCCTCTTATGCTCTTGTTTATGAATATATCTTGGATAATTGGTTGATGGAAGTGATTTTCTAGCCTTGGAAGGCTTTTATCTAGCTTTTATGGTGGTTTGTCTTAGCTTTTTCCTTGAATTGGTAAGTGTTTTCTACATTGTGCTATCATTTGTTGCTCAAGTCAAGGTTAATTTGCTAGAGCTAGGTGGGAACTATAAGGGAATACACCCCACCATAGTCTCCATAATTTTATTCTTATATGTTATTGGGTTTTCTAAGAGAAGTATAAGGGCATACACCCCCACCATAGTCTCCATCATTTTATGCTTATATGTTATTGGGTTTGCTAAGAGAAGTAAAAGGGCATACACCCTCTTAGCTTAAACCCTAGCTAGAGATAATTTTCTTGGGGAGTAAGAGGATTTACACCCTCAATGAGGTAGTAACTATAGATATTTATTTTATTAACTCCATTAACATAATTATTGAAGGCACTAATCATTTACTTGTTGCATTGGAGACATAAATTGATGCCTCAGTAAACATGAGATTTTCAAGTTTTAAGATTGTCTCTTTGCGAAAGTGTTCTTTGAGTATTTGGCTCCCTTACCTCATTGAGGTGTCCCATTTCAACCACAACTTCTTGTTTTTGTTACAAAACTAACCTAAAACCATTTGGGCTATAAAAAACTAACCCTCTAACCCCTAATAACTCCTAAACTAATCCTAGAATTTAGCTATATTTTTCCCTAACTCTCTACTAACCCTAGCGCACTTATCTAGCTAGTTCGAAGTGGTTTTAAGTGGCTGATTTTTCTGTAGTTAAGATTGGTTTTCTTCAGCCATAAGACTGATGAGATTACTACAATAATATTTTGTTTCAGCCTTGTTTTTTGTGCTAAAGATATTTCTTAATCATTGGTTAGTTGAGCTAGCTTTCACTAGCTTTGTCTCTTGTTTATTTATCATATACTTAAAACTTATATTGTAGACTTTGTTATATTTATTAAGATGATATATATCATTTGAATTTTCTACAATTAGGGACAACAATATCAACTTGCTTTTCCAACTAACATATTACATTATATGCTTGTTTTTTTTTGTGTTTCGGGCAGGTATTCACACTTGGAAGGTTACTCAAATCATTTGGCAACCCTTGAACTTTCTCAAGACTCATTCCCAAGCTCTTCATACCATTTATAATTGACCTCTAGGGACATCCATTCATAGTTACCGTTTTCCATCTCATTTCCCCCTATGGTCACCGAGATTCCCCCCTTGAGGTGACTACCTCACCTCTAAAGTGACGGGGACACCTGCCTAAGGTGACAATGAGTAGGTTCCCTCCTAGTTGTAAGCAATTGGTGGTTGGGTCAGGATTTTCCAAACCTACAACTTGTGCGATAACATTTTGGCACCGTTTCCATGGAGGATTTTGAATCCTCTTTATTCCCTTATGACACTTTGGCAAGCTTCCCTCCAAAATCCTCTATTCCTTAGCTTTCTCAATGACTCCATTGAAGAATGTTCCCTTTTCCACCCTTGATAAGTTTCCCTTGAAGCTTGTCTAGCGACTCCACTTTTCACTAACCCACCTTTCCCTCTTTCCCTCCTTTGGTGAGACTTGATCTCACTTGGCAACTCCATTGAGGTGTCCTTTTGGTCAATGAAATTATGCCACCATGGGATGAACCTTCATCCAAAACTTGTTTTAACTCGAAGATAACATTTTTACAGATGGAAAAGGAAAATCTTGTTAATAAAGATGCTAAAAAAATTATGAATCACATAAGAGAGTTATTTCTTTCCCTTGATGATGAAGAAGTGCTCGAAGAATAGACATATGAAGAAAATTACCAAGAAGATCTTGATGAATTTTTTCATGTTGAATATCCAGATGATAGATTTGACGAAGATGAAGTAGTCACATATGCCCTTCCAATTGATGAAGACGTCCATGCCTCTACTCCACCTGCACATGAAGACAAAGGGATGGTCACTTTTGTTGATGGTCTTGTGAGAGAACCTTTACATATGGTTGATGAGCATATATAAACTTTCATACATATTGGAAGACATAGGTGGGATTTTATTCATCTCATTTTTTATAGAGACCCAATTTACGACATTGAGGGTATCCCTCAAGAAAAGGGGTTTGAGTTGTCATCTTCAGAGGATTAATTTTCATGCATTTGGGAGTCCGATGGTGACATTATTACAGGTTTGTTCAAGGAATCTTGACCACTTTCATCCTCAATTTTAGAGAAGTACCAGAATGTGGCCACCTTAGAGCGATTTGAGGCTCACTCTATGAAGATGAAGTACTTTCATATTGAGGATTTCTACAAGGATTCAAAGATAAAGAGGGTGTTATTTTATCTTCCTAGACATGATCCTATCCCTTACCTCATTTCCTCTTCTCAGGGAAATCATGAGGTCTTCTTGGGACTTCTCATATATGCTCAATCTTCAGGAAACAACGATCATGTTAATGAGGATGAACATGAACCTTCGTATTCATATAATATCCCCCTTTAGAGATGGATTGATCAAGATTGTGGCTATCACTTTAGGTAGGATTCCTTGCATGATCATAGTTGCATATATTCTTTTCAGTAGGATTTTCTCCCTCCCACCCATCTCCATGAGTTTCATTTCATGATTTATTATATATTTATTTATGCTCATGATCATTACGTGCTTGACTTATCTTTGTTGTTTTACATAATCAAGCACACGGGGAGACACTTTAATGAGATGATCAGTTGGTTTCACTGGTTATATGACTTCACCTAACATCATCTATCGCCTGATCTTTAGGGTCCCAAGGCCCCAAGTAAGTAGGTAGGTCATCTTGCTTCCCTTGCATTTTCATCTTGATTTCTCATATTAGTTTATATGCATTTCATATTTCATTTTTATCTACTTTCATATTGATTTCATGCTTAGTTTAGAAAAAAAATCCAAAATTTTCTTTTCTGGATTAGTTTTCATTTGTATTTTTTATGTATATGGATAAAGGGTGATAGAACCACCCTAGATGCTCTAATGATTTCGTCTGAGTTTTGGTAGGCACATGTCTACCAGGAGATGTTGCGGTCCTCATGCACTCTACATTGAGCACATGTCCCCAAGTAGGAGCCAGATGTTATCTCCATTTTGTGGATAACTAAGGAGATCATGTCTCCAAGCCCTCAGGTTGCAGATATGGAGTGTTGAGAGGCTACATGACCAACAATGTACACTTGCATAGATGGAGACCATTATCACCATGACATAGGTCAGGACTTTCATGATGACATCCACCACACCCACTGGCTTCTAGAAGGTAATGGGCCTTGCTCCATGAGGTACAAGTCAGGTATTATGGTGAGTGTCATTTCAACATTTGAGGGATTTTGAGTATGTTTTATTTTAGAATTCTTTAGATTTCATGACATATGCTTTGACATTATTCCTTTCGCCCTGTTTCACTTTGGTGGTTGACATTGTGCCATAGTAAGTGGTCTTTTCTTGGGATGGGTTTTCTACTGGGAAATCCCTTGAAGATCCATCGTATCATTCTCGATCATTCTTGCCACTTTTTTTCATTAAACCCCCCCCCATTTCCTTATGTCTTGGGATTTTAGGGTGTATTGACCAAGAAGGGGTTGTCCCTCATTCTATGGGAGGAAGGGGATGAAGGCCCAGAAGTATTTTTGTTCGGTAAAAGATAAACACCTACTTATAATCCTTCCATATGCTTCACCCATGTATCACCCAATAAAGAAATGAAACACTTGTTTGTAAAGAAAAGGGGGACTCACAAAAATAATGATTATGAATGCTTAAAGAGTTAATTGGAGGATATGAGGTCTCATCACAAGTAGGCTTATCATGATCATGGATATCTAGTGATATAAAATTACTTGTTGATTAAGGTTGGTTGTCATTGATGTCAACCCTTGAAGAAAGCCCGGTAGCACAAAGGTTTGGGTAATGGACCCAAGTTTGTTTGATGTAAAGATGACTCATTATTGTATTGTCATGTTTGATAATAATTACAAATGGATGAACTCCAAAGTGGTCCCCTTATGGTGAAATCCCTCACTGGAAGACGCTTTGTGGATTGAGTTATCCTACAAGTATGGTTAGAGAACCCATGCTTATTTGTGGAATAATGAGATGAAGGTCAGTGAATTTTTGAGTGAAACTATCCTATATGGATATTTATTTTCATTCCATTTCCAATGGTATGTGGAACGTCACATAACTGCTCACGGTTAGAGAGTTATGGCCATGAGAAGTTGGAGAACCCAGGTTTGGGTAATGGACCCAAGTTTGTTTGATGGATAATGATATGAATTTTGATATATTTGTAGGTACTACTATTATATATGGATAATACATGTCATTCCATTTCTGGTGGTATGTGGAACGCCAAATAACTCCTCACGGTTTGAAAGTTATGACCTTACGAAGTTGGAGGACCCTCATATGTCATCTAGAAGCCCCAAAAGGTCAAAGTAGTCAAAGTGGTTTAAGAAATTTTAGAAGGTAAATAATAAAGTGAAGTGATGAGTGTACTAAAATTCAAAGTGAATACAAAATAAATTATTTAAATAATAAATTTAATGGAGAAATTAGAAGTGGGTTAACCCTAAAATAAGGAAAGTGAGCAAAGTGACATAGAAGATGTTTTTAAGGAAGCTACTTGGAGAGTATAAGTAAGAGGCAAGGCTCTCTCATTTTAGATCACACTTGAGAATATCGAATATCTATAGGCGTTTGAGGTAACCGAAGAATATCTAAGCCTAATTTCAGAGGGAAGTTTAAGAAAAGAAGGCTGAAATTCAAGGGAGGATAAATTATTTTGATGATGGTTTCTAGGGTATATTATTTACAAGTCATCTCACCATTTTCACAATAACTTTTTTAATAGAATGATTCAGACTGTGAAATTTCTATGACATTGAGGAAACATATCCAAGTATCTATGGTAAACAATTCATCTTATGGTTCGTTGTATTTTTGGAGTTACACTCTGTGGAAAATAGGGTTTGTGGCTAGTCCTGAAACTAGTCTAAAACATGTGTTTCGGGTAAAAACGTCATAAATTATTCATAATAGATCCAAATGCAGTAATACTAAATGTGTTAGTTATAGTACAATATTTAGTATATTGTGTAACATTTTTAGATTCATTCAACAAATATTCCGTGTGGGGCACAGTCTACAAGGTCACTCTCTAGAATAATCTAGAATTCAGCAAGGTATGCCATTTTTGCTATAACTACTTTTCTAAGAGATTTCAATTAGTGACACCTGGAGGAATTGCATAAAACACACTGAAGAAAATTTTGTATCATTTTTAGATCTTTATTCATTACAGGTACATAGTTAGGATTATTTCAAGTTAGGTTTGTTGACTAATCCAAAACTAGTCATGTGAGACTAAAGAAAAGTTTGATGAAAATGCTAGTCTCTTGTTGTTAAAGTTAAGAAAGGTTTGTAGGTATGTGATCATATAAACCAAGTCTATTACAAAGTTACAAATCATATTTTTATGATGAAATTGATGAGGGATTTTGGTTGAGGTACATGTTGGGTACATGGTTGAGACAAGTAGTTGATGAATTGGCACATACATGAGGTGTATAGTTGATAATGTTGGTACATATTGATGATTCATAGTTGATGAGTAGTTGACACATGATTGGTACATACTTG
>JASDQU010236857.1:0-17033 GCA_032191745.1 Picea mariana
TGCCCATTATGACCTTCTTAGTGAATTTAATTAAGATATGACCCATAATAACTCAAAATTACGGAAATCGTCGGAATGCAACGAAACCAAAGCCCAGTTGTGTGGAATGGATCTTGATGATGAATGATACAAGTCGGGCCCAAATAAACCCCTCAATATCTCCCGAACTCTCTGTCACCCCTATCTGGCTACTCGGGCAGGCATAACACTCTGAAATGTTGTAATGTTATAATGTCCCAAAATGGGGACATTACAGTATAATTGTGATCAGTGGAATTGGGTGTTACAGAGGAGGAGCCACCCATTGTTGTGTTGGAATGCACCATGGTTAAGAATCATACTATATGGAAGGGTTAGTCTAATATGAATTAAAATATTGATATTGGTCTTGAACCATACCTTGAGGTATGGGTTGCCATGGTCAATTTTAAGAGACAAAGCATAGCTACTCGGATTCCTCAACTTTCTGATAAATAAATTTTAATCCTGGTAGGGATGGATAGTTGCAAGTGGCATGATCTTCACTGCATATTCCTAAAACCTCAAATTGGTCCAATGGAAATTCCTTTCATGGGTTTTTTGTTCTTCATTTTGGGAAAAACATATCCAAAGCTCATTCTACTTCTTCATTTTTCTTATTCATTTGTTGTGTATCCAATTGAGAGCTCAAGGAACTAAGTATATCAATCTTGAATTCCTCTAACATGTTCCTGATCTCTACTGCTGTGACTCCACCTCCAACAGTCATGGCATTCCTTGTTAATATGTCTCTTGGCCCTTTGTGTATTTTTTAAGTACCTCTAGAGTATTTGTGACAAAGTTCCAATATGACATCATAATCTAGTTGAGAGACATATCCTTTGCCCATAAAGTTGAGAAGTTCAATGCAATCATCTTGGACTCCTTTCAAGAATAATACACATCGTGTCTTGGGAGTCAAATATCCTTTCCTTTCCCTGTGTAAATTATAGTTGAATCTTTAAACGTAATCCCAAAGACTCTCATCTTCATGGTGTGTCATTATGAAGACTTCCTCCCTCCTTTCCTTGTCTTTACAATAATCTTGGTACTTTTCCAAAAACAATTGTGTCATCTGGTACCATGTGTGGATGTTGTCCCTACTAGGACCCATGAATCAATTTAGTGCACTATTCTCGAGTGTGGTAGGGAAAAGTTTTGACTTTTGGGCATCTGACACGTAATCATAACTTCTGCAAAGTACGTCGAATTTGAAGAGGAAGGTATCATGGTCTTTTTTAGATAGACCATGAAAATTCAGTAATGTTGAATGAGGGATATTCTTCATTTGATCCTATGATTGGAAATATGAAGCCATAGGTATCTTGTTTGATAGTTTCATGTGTCTTTTCCCTCTGAGGGTTTTCTTCTTTTTATTTAGGAAAAATTAACTCCCTAGAGTGGTATTTCTCATTGATCAGATCCTATGAAAGTGGATCCTCTGTGTGCATGGAACCATGTATAGTCTTAGATTCTTGAGTGGAGGTCTCGGGTCTCTTTTTGGAAAGGAAACTTGCTATAGTTGACATATATTTCGACTAACTAAACTTCGTTCCCTCTTGAGAGTGACTTGCACTATTATCTTTATGGGGATTTTTGAATGAACTAATGAATCTATGTTGTTGATGTCTAACTCTGTGCATATAAAAGACTAGAAAAACATCCTACAAATTGCTCAAAGGAAATCATATCACTCAACCTACTATAATGGAAATCCAAACAATAACAAAACAATAGCTATACTTTTGATAGTTCCCTGACAATGACACCAAAAATCATGGAATTTTTAATTACTTCCTAATTAATTTAGTAAGAAACTAAAGGGTTGTGCATTTAATTATCAATCTAAGGTCATACTAAACTTACAAACTGTCATGAACCATATAATAATAATAATAATAATAATCTATTTTTAAGGTCACGGCCAAGCCAGCACACCAAATTGGTGTATGAGACCCCCTTGTTTGTGGGACAAGGGACCCCCCTCCACCCATCAATTTGACTGGTAAAGTCTACGAAGGCATACATACCCTACCCCCCTCTGGATTTGAACCTATGACCTCTTAAGAGGAAACACATGTTCTTAACCATTAGGCCCACATGCAAGTATGATGTTGTAATTTTCGATGAGTTGTAGTACTTTATAAATGAATGTCACAAGGAAAGATATCAAGATGCTTTAGCAAGTCACTGAATTAAACTACATCAAATCCACAATTGAAGGAATGAAAACATAGAGCTGCAGAAAATTAAATTACACACTTGTAGGAAGGTAAATCAAACTTTGCGGGAAGGTAAACCACACTTTTTAGGAAGGTAAATAACACTTGCAGAAAAGTAAATCACACTTGTGGGAAACTAAATCACTCTTGCAAGGAAAGTAAAGGTGACTTGTTCAAGTATTAAGGTGATCTTGATTAATGTGTCCAGTGTATTGCATTTTTGTGTACCGAGATGAAAAAAACCTCAAGCTATAATAATCAAATCACAATGTGCTTGCAAACAAAGGGAATAAACCATCTCAATCTATAAACCAAACAATTGTTAAATATTAGAGTTGCAACATCTAGAGTTGCAACAACCTGAATCTTAGCAAGGGAAATATTAGAATTACATCAAAGATAAATAGAGAATTTGATGGAAATAAATGAAAATATGGAAAAGATGATACAAATATTCACTCATTCAATCAAGAAACAATACCCTGCTACAACAATCAACAAGATTTTAATAGAGGAATTGTTAGAAATAAATGTAAATGGGGAAAATATGCTACAATTGTTCACTCACAAACCAGAATACAACACCTTGCAATGTTATAACTAAGTTACAACAAGATGTTAAATAGGAATTGCTACAAATAAATAAAAATATATAATTGATGCTACAACTACTTATACAAAGCATAAAAGATACAACCAATGCTGAGATAAGGAGGGTTCCCTGCCTCCTTAGACAAGGTATTGTTCTAAGAGTGTAGTAGGATGCTTAAACACTCAAATTAATGCATTCCACACTTCAAACGAGAACAAGAATTTTATGTTAGTCTATAAAAAGAAAGTACATGACTTATGTTCTCTATTATCCATTTGTATGACTATATCCCTCCTCCCTTTCATGCTCAAATGGAGTATAATTTATACATATATTAAATTCCTTATTTTTCTCATGAGATCGAGGGAAAACCTTGAGAATCTTGGTTGTTCCTCGATTAGTTACAATAGAAAATATAAAATATCTACGACTGACTCAACCGACTAAACATGAAACTGATTTTTGGTTGTTATTTTTCTTTTTCCTTCTCTGTTTGTCAATGGTCTGATCCCTTTACTGTTATTTTCAGGTATGTTAACTATTTGTCCATCCCTATCCTTACTCAGTCGATACATTTGTTCTCATGAAGTTTGACCACTTCTGAGCGACCCAACTATTGCAACATGGTTGTGCCTTCACTGCGTTCTAGAGGTGTTGCAACACTTACGCAGGAGGTGTTGCAGCAACATAGGATGCGTTGTAGCAACATGAAGCTTTATAGTATGTGCACAAGTGGTATTGAAACAACATGAAGCTTTATAGTATGTGTGCAAGAGGTGTTGCAACAACATAGTTAGGTGTTGCAACAACACAAAGGGTGTTGCAACACACAGATAAGAGGTGTTTCAACAACACAAAGGGTGTTGCAGCACACACACAAGAGGTGTTGCAGCATGCACACAAGAGGTGTTGTAGTAACACAAATTATTGTAGCATGTGCATGGGTGCTATTGCAACAACTTATCCAAACACCTCTAGAGTACTTGTATTCTTGTGTAAAGTGTTCTCTTTACATTTCATCAATTAGCATGAAAAATAAGTAGATTATTTCCTAAATACGTAAGAATGATCATTGAAATGATATAGTTATACCTTGGTCCAAAAATGCATGCTGGTGAATAACGTAAGTGATGGAAAGGTGTGAAATTGGGAAAAAGGTGATCAAAAAGAGTATGGGAAGGTGCAAAAGGGATGCCATTTTTTACACCCGTCAGTTGGTAGTTTCTGGTTGGAAAAACTGGAACTATTGGTTTGTAGGGTGAATTTTAGGGGCAATTCCTTCTTTGGTGATTTGTGATTTGGAAAATTCTAGAGCTTGTTTGAGGCCTTAAATGGCCATTTTTTATAGCCTCTTCACATTGTTCTATACAAATAGAAATTTCCAATGACATGAAGATCACCTCCATCGGAGTTTGTATGTAAAAGTTATGCCTCCCACAAATTGACCTATATTTTTTACCAATATGATATATTGATTGTATGCCACATCAAGTACACTACTCACACATGTGGAGCTAGTCATGTGTGGAATTTCAAGAATATTCTAGAGGATTGAAAAACCTAACCCTAATCGAGAGTTGATGCATATAAAAACCCTAACCTTAACCCTAGACAACCATTAGGCCATGTTAAGTATTGGGATAGTAGGAAAGGAAGAGGCTCCATTCTTATTGTAATGAGTATCGTTCCATAGTAGAGTAGAGCATTAAGAGTGGGATATTGAAGCATAATAGAGGAAGTAGAAGATCGTACAGTAGTTGTATAGTTGTATAGGCCACAATTTCCATGGAAACTCCATAGTGAGTGTGGTTTCTTTGTATTTTCATTTCATAATTGAGAATAAAAGATTAAGGCATATGCCCCACCTTACATATGGGATTTTCCCGTATTGGGTTTCCTAGGGTACATCTTGTGTTTATTGTGTGGATGGTGTGTGATTTTCTTAACTTCTTTCATTTCAATTTCATTTATTCAAGTATTTTGTGTGCTAATATAGTAATATTAAATATGAAATCTAAAGTAAAATACTACATAATATGGGATTGTAGAATATTGTAAGATATGTTGTGATGAACTATTCGAGTGGAATATCCACACCAATTTATATATCAAGTTATGTGAACATGGAACTATGTTTTGATACTTACATGAACCATGAAGTAGTGTGATTGAAGTAATTGAATGGCCCATTAATGCTTTTGGTTATCTCAAGGACTTGGGTTGGTGACTGTAGGATCTTACCAATCACCAATTAAAGGGTACTTAACCATCCTTAGAATCTAATAAATCACATGGATTCCTATACCCGAGCCTTGGTAATTCACACTAGAACTAGTTTCTTCCAAGTTCAACAATAGCCTATAAACACAAGCTTCCCCCATGCATTTGACACATTTTTTGTGTGCATAGTTATGCTATTAATATTTTCCCAAAGAGTGAAAAATCATCAAGATTGAACTCGTGAAACTTGCCTTGCCTTGCCTCCATGCTATCAAAATTCCTCTCCAAAATGTTATTTTCATAAGGGGAAGCATTTCCTCTTCACTTTCTCTTCAGAGAGAGTCCATTGGAGGATTCAAAGGACCCTCCATGAAGAAGCATTGGCGACCACTTCTACAAGCTTATTCTAAGTGATATTTAGTTATTTGATTTCCTTTTTCCATTAGTTCAATAAATATATATTTTTCCTCCAAAATATATTTAAATAATTTAAATCCATACTATGGAAAAAAATATGATATATCATCTAATAAGAGTTGGAAATAGACCTGAAGGATATGGTTGATGAAAAGTCCTTAATCCTAGTTGGATACATGTGTAACTCCTATAAAACCACATGGATTTTTCTCAAATATGTAGGGTGGTTGTATAGAACCAATCATTGGAGGATATCATCAACAAAGGGATTATTAGGTTTATTCCAAAACCCAGGGATCTTGAGTTGATCATTATATGTAACATATTCTCATTGTTGAATGTTTCATACCAAATTATATCCAAAACATCGACATTGCACCTAAGGCATATAATTAATATATCATAAGGTTAGAACATACAAGCTTCATTATAGACCATTATATCTTGGATGATGTTATAGAAATATTAAAATCATGGGATGAGCCAAATGTATGGGTCTAAAGGTCATGTTCATTAAAATATATTTGAGAATGCATATGACAAAGTGGAATGGCCTTTCAACATTGTTATGTTGAAGACCATTGGTTTTAGTGCTTTTTTCATAAAAGTTGTGGAAACTATTTCTGTCGATGTTGTAGGTACCTACTTGTCCATCAAGAAAGGTATGCATAAATTAGACTCTCCAAGTTAATTATACATGGTTTCCTATGCTCTTTATGTGATGCTCACGTATGCTTTACAACATCTCCTTCAAAATATAATGGTGTGGGGTCTTATTAAGGGCATTCCCCTATTGGGCCATAAGGGTGGATACTTAGTGAATAGGAATTTTTTTTATGACTCCTTACTCACTTTATTGGAGGAAAAGGATGATATTATTAAAATGAGGGGTTTTCCATAGGTCTCACATGAAACCTTTTATTCCAAGCTTCAAACGGACAAACCCTAGTTCTTTTATTTGACATAGAAGGATGCTCTTCATTTTCTTGCAGGCCAAGGATGGGTTTGAATTCAACCTAGACATGTCTTGAAATTCTTGGGGATCCCCTTTGTATTCCATGCAACCCCAAGAATATATGGGTTGTAGTTCTTCAAAGGGTAGAGAAGAAGATAGAGAAGTGATTATTAAACCCATGTCCCTTATAATTAAGTCCCATATATGTACTAAAGTGTTGAGTTCCATACATGTGTACTAATATTCTTATTGGGTTCCCTAAACCAAATTATCTTGTCTACAATTAGAAAAACTACCAAGTAATTTAATATAGGATTATTATAACACAGACAAGGGCTTCCATAAAGTCAACCATAGATGTTTTGTGTGTCCTAGGATTAATGGAAATGTGAATTATTTCAACATGTGTGGGTAGGTGTAGAAAAAGGATAGATTCATGCTACCATGTGTATTATGAGGGAAGGGACCAAAGGCCACTTGAGCATGCACACATTGAAAAAAAGGGGAAGGGCTAGAGTGGAGTCACCAGTTGATTTTATGGCTAAACCATTGAAACCCTAGGGTGAGACAAAAGAGGATGAAAATGAGAGGTAAATTCATTAGGTTAGTTAGGACTAAGTTCTTGTAAAATTTAACCTAGGTTTGCATATGATTAGAGTGTTTCACTTATATGATTAGTTTTTTCCAACAAATTGAATGAGTAAAGTGCGTTAACTAACTAAATTTAATTAACCTACAATTCCTTTAATGAGCTAGAAACTCTAATGTTGGAAATATAAAGTGAAGAATGGAAAGTACTCATCTATAATTCGTTGGTGGAGGTGGTGAAGCTCCTTGTGATAAATTGGAGAATTGTGATAGGCCTCCAACAATGATATATGTCCCAAAATAAACCACACACACGACTCCAAATTCTTGTAAGAAAATACTTGCTCCGATATCCAATACGAAGATATATATGAAACATAACCAATAAACACTAGATATACTTTTGTAAAGAAAAATTAGTTAAAATGAAGTGTAGAGAGACCATATTGTCCTTGGTGGGGATTATACCTCCCTTTCCCTAGATATGATGGAACATTCATTGATTTTGTAGGATTGAAATTCCTAAGGTATGAGTTGAACTATGTCAATGAAGATGTGCTAGGGTGATTTAATTAAGCTTGCAATATTGGAGCCAAGATATCCATGAAATATTCTCGTAGAGGTGTTGCAAACTATATGTATAAGTATCCATGGAGGCTTGAGAGAGGTGGAAAAATTTTAGTCTCTAATCCAAGAGTGTACCTTCAAATTAGGGTTTTCAAAGATAAAACAAATTGAAATAGTTCCCAAGCTCAAGATGAAATGAATGGTATAAATTGGTAGCGGAGTGACCTCGATGTGTAGGAGAATGTTAGGTTAGGAATTGGAGGGTACCATGGGTTTTTAGGTCCAAACCTACTATTTATTACATGAGTTGCAAATTCACAATTATTTACGCCAAGGAAACCCATGGTACACCTTGTGCCAAGAGGCATCCTAAGTGACTATGGACCGAACCAAGGGGTTTGTGCCCCCAAATGGACCCATGAAGTTAATAAATTCCCTAAATGGGTTCTCCAAGTGGAAAAGTGAGTCAGACCAATGACCAATTTTTATATACCCAAGGGGAAAATGAACCTAATTAACTCACTTAATTTCTAGACATCCCAGTAAATTCTCACATCTAAGAAAAGGTGAGGGGGACTCTAGGTAAGTGATCCATCACATTAGAGTAGTGGTTGAGAGTAATTATGTCATCACAGGGAGGGTAAAATATGAATACAAAGGATTGGACTATAGAATAAACCTCATGGTGGGTAAGCATATGTGAATACCCAAGCATGAATCTCGTACGCTACATTTCCACCCCTTACAGGATTTATTATTCATAAGATGGGAATATTAATGAGTTGCAAGGAAGGAATGAAGCAATTAAGTACATGGGAGTAGTCTATGGGTCCTTGTAACACAATTCAATGCCCTAATTTCAAAACAGAATCCTATGTTAGTCAAGTCATATTATCCTATAGTTTTTGTGAAGGCCCACATGTCTCGAGCATCAATGCAAGGAAAATATATAAGGGTATGATGTGAACATAGCTTCAAGGGCATGGTGTAAGGTGGAGCTACATGGGTATCATTATGATGTTAAGAAAGCAATAGAAAAAAGAAAAAGAAACATCAACAAGCAAGAATGTTGAGGTAGGGGAACAAACAAACTTAACTGTTGTGTAAGAATGATAGTAATTGAACTATGAGAACATAAAAAAAAAATGCAATTATCATGTGAGCAATATAATAGTGAAATTTATATGATTAGAAATAAGCATGCCCTAATTATTATGTTAGTGAAAATAATAACTAGAACATGTAATAAACAACAATGGATCAATGATAGAAATAATGTGTAAATAAAGGTAAGGGAGAGATACATGTACTTACATGTAGGAAATATTTGAAGGTGTAGGTGTATGTTGAAATGAACTAGGTACCTACATCCTAAAGGTTAGTATCTTACCCCAAGTGGAGAAGTGGTAGTGACACCAACTCTCAAGGAAGAGATACAAGATAGGAATAAAAGCAAAAAGAGAAGAGATGCATTGATGTTATTATGTTGTTGGCAAAGGCACCGGGTGGCAATGTTTGCTTAGATCCAACATAATAATATGAAGTGACATACACAAAAACATCATAATGTGAGCAATGAAGGTGACATACACTAATACAAGACTATAAGAGTCATGGAGGCACCATACACTAGTCATGGACATAGTGCAAGTCCCATGTGAGATCTAATAATTCGGAGAGCGCAAGAATAGAGGTGACATAAATTGGATAAGGACCAAGTGTGAGTAGCGGAGGAAACATTCACACATCTAACGTGTTACATGAGAAATGGAGGTTATATACACTAATCTAACATTATCACAGTTATGGAGGTACCATACACTAGCGATAGTGCAAGTCCTATGCAACATACAATAATTTGTAGAGCACGAGCACATTTGTGACATACATCAGTATATAAGTAAAAATATTATCAATGAGTTGGAATATGAAAATCAATAGAATTTCATGAAATTGGGTCAAACCATAATAGCCGAGTTGAATTTATAGAAGTTAAACATGATTACGTGTTGCATTTTTATTTGGAAATAGTTACTCGGTTAAGATCTTGGTAAGAGTATTTCAAGATATGATAAATATTTTGGAAATACTAAATATAAAGCATTTTGTATTATCATTACTTCCATTCATTTTTTAAAAAGTCTCAAATTAATTAAAATCATAATGGAGTCACATTAAAATTTGATAAACATTTTATGTTATTAAGTGTTTTAAGCGAAAATTAATATATATAACAACGAATTGTATATATATTACATACTAATAAATTATATACTATATAACATATCTATAAGAGTTATATATTATTATTATATGGTTGTTGTTGTTGTTTATTATTTATTTTTAACATTATTACAATTATATTATTTAATTATAATTTTAGTTATTTTGTGAGTTTTAAATTTATTATTAAATATATATAATAATAGTATATTGAATCAACTATAAATTATTATAAATAATTTGTGATATAAATTTAAATATTTTGACTCTACATCATTTATTGTATGTGCATAAGAATATAAATCTTTCATTATTATTTTTAACCCTCATTTCTTAACAATACACTAATCAAATTTCCTTGGAAACTATCATTAATGAGACAATATATATTAAATTTCACTAGATAATGCCTCTAACTTAGTGTGGCATGGCATATGCTTTTACTGTTTTAATATTTTCCTTAAGAGGCCCATTTTAGACCCCAAATTTACTCTAATTGAGTGAGTAGGGGAGGTGGCATACAAATATCTAGGGAGTGAAGCAAGCGATAGAGGTGACATATGCTAATTGGATATTATTGTAGTTGTAGAGGTTCCATACACTAGCCATAGTGCAAGTCCCGTTTGACATATGATAATATGAAGAGTGTGAGCATAAAGGTGAAATACATTAGTCAAGGACCAAGTGTGAGTTGGGGAGGTTGTTGCATTATGTTTTCATTGATGTCAAAGAGTTGATGTCAAACATTGTCATTGTATAATTGATTTATTGATTGATGGCCTATGTTTTCATTGATGTAATAGATGTCAAGTGGTGTCATAGTGATGTATTGTCATGGATTGATGTATATACGGGATGATGTAAAGGTTGGTCATGTTGTCTTTTCATGGTTGATAGGAAGTGTTAGCACTCCGTAACTCTGTTCAGCTGATAAACAGACAACGAAGGTAACTTTTTCAACCAACTTTGAGACCTGAAACTAGCCTTTCGGATCTGTAGAGGGCTCTCTCGAGGGGCACATTCTTCACACGAGATATGGCTTTAAAAATAGTGCCTAGATTTAACACCTTTGATATAATGGGTTCTGGTTATATTGGCGCAAGAAAGTAAGACTTGGGCTATGGGGTCAATCTGAGGAAGAGACGGGACAAATGACTTAGTGACTGAACTCGAGAGGATAAGGCTAGGAGAAAAACAACCTTCAGTGTAAAACCATAGTGTGTGGCGGGAGAAATTATAGGAAGTAACTTAGGAGCGCCGTTGTGGACGAATTCAGAGTTAGCTTTAGAGGAAAACATTTTTTCTAAGTGGCAAGAACAAGGAGTGTTGTATAGCGAATCTGTAGGTTCGATAATTCATTCTGAAATAGACAGAAAGAGATATGAAATAAATATAACAGGAAAGCACATACACAAAGAAAGAAGCACAATACATCCAACTGTTACAGCTAGAATCTTTTCATTAGGTCACGGGACCTTTGCATTAAATTATAGTCAAAACTTTAGATTACATACAATAGCTATCGTCTACCAAATTTTCCAACCAACCTGGCTTACATCGAAAATATGAAATATATAAACGAGGGTGCCTCTTGGGCTACCCTGCTTCCTAACTGACAACCCTTAGAACTAGGAAAACTGAGCAACATGCGCTGGAGACTCTTCGGATAGTGTTTTCCAAAAATAGACAATAATCACGCCCGTTTACTTATGACTGTTCGCAGGTTCGCCACATGGATCTGATCGTCGATCAAGCTTTGGCATGGAGAGAATATGTGTTGTTGTGTCCCTTTGAGCAGATTTCCCGATGAACAGGTGTCTGTTAGGAGCTTGTTGTCTGTAAACAATGGCTTCAATTTCTATGATGTGATCATTTGCTGAGATCTATGCACAGTAAGAATATGTTAGATCATCGTGGTCATTATCAAAATGGTAGTGTGCTTTAGAGAAACGTATCATTCAAAACTGCCAAGATTTGTCTCATCCTTTGTGGGTGCAGAGATGGGCACCAGCTAAACTTGTTTTTCCTCTGCGCTGGCGAGAGCTACACGGGCTTTCTTCTCGGTTGTTCTGCATTTTCTGGAATGTTTCACATGCCTTTATTCTATCAGTCTCTGTGTTTCTCGCAACTATACGATGGTTTCTTGTGCCTCTCTGAGCTACTTTTTCAACCATGACACAATCCCTTCGCGACCCTGCATTGTGGACGCTTCCATAGCCTTTGTTGTTAGCTGTCACCTTAATTCCATGTTTTCCTGATAGAGTTCGGTAATAGCCAACTTTGCTTGCTTCAGTTGTTGAGATGGCACTTTCTCATTTTGTCCTGTGATATCCGCTCTCCTTGTTCTGCTCCTGTCATCATGGCTTGGCCCCCCAACAGGTTCTAGTCGGATGGTGCATCTGAGTAGTTCTTCAACTGTCAATCCGACGCGCGGTTCTTCTGAAATTCGAGCTTCCATGATCTCTTAGTTCTTTCTCGGCCTGCTCCTCCTCCGAGGAATTTGTTGCTGGGGAGAGGGGGCTCTTACTGCCTTCCTTTCCTGTGTGAATCCCTCTATTTCATATTTTCCACGATTTGATCTGGTCTTCTCTGTACGTAAAATAATAGTTCCTTTCATGTCTTTGGGAATGCCTGACGCAGGTGAGAATGAATCCCAATCCCTTTGGGGCTCGGACCTTGCAGTTCTGCTGTTCCACACGCCTTTCCTTTCACTTTGAGAGGTCACCATGGCGTGACCAAGGTGAACTCTACATGCAGTTTATCCAACAAATGCACAGGAGGGAAGGTTCTGAACAAGCTGGACTGGTAAGGGAAATTGAGATCAGGGTTTAGGCCTGGTTCTACGACTGGAGAGAATGCTGAGCATCCGAGATTTATAACAAATCGAATAGGAGAGGATATCATGCTGGAGGACAATGAATTCATGGCGACGAGATGTTCCAAGTCAAGTTGCAATGTTTCCATGGAAAATTTTTGGGTGTAGGATACAGGTGATAAGGCTTGTTGGGCATGCATGATACGAATGTTGTGAATTTTCATTCCCTCGGCCTCCATGATGAACTGATAATAACTATTCTACTTGTTGATGTGACCTCTATTAACCACTTGACTTGACCTAGGGCACGTAGAGACTGGTTTCTCAACAGGACTCAACTTTGTTGGAAAATACATACTCATACCTCTTATACAAGTTTCAAATCTGACATCCCTTCCCATTTCCAAGGGCCAACCGAACACTTGTTGACTTCAAACTCACAGTGTTACATACCTGAATTCACATGTTCAGGCACATGGGTCACAACGTGACTTTAAAAACGACTCCAAAATGGAAAGAAAAATGGCAGCGCTAATAGCTAGCTCCAATGGGGATGCTATCCTCCCTATGAGGTAGCAAATAATAGTAGACCCGGTGCCTAACCATTGGGCTTTATTTGAATTTTAGACACTGGGAAAAAAAAACTAAACCTATCGACGCGGCTTCTAAGACTTCAGCATAAACTTAGGGCCTTCACTTCGGGCTTCAATTTTCTGCTAACCTACAGACTCAACGCAAAATAAAATGACTATTTACAATGAAAAATGACTTAAACAGATTTTATTTCATCAGGTAATGTTTTAGGAACCTGTCATTTATAAGGCCCCAATCAAAACTTTCTCCATCTAATCCTTCCAGAAAATAAGCATTTTTTTCACTATGATTACAGATTCTGAATGGATCTGTCCAAAGGTGGTCGAACTTAGCATGCTTCCCTTTACCTTCATTTCTTGTGTCCCATCTCAAAACTATGTCACCCAACCAGAAATATTCTGGCTTAGAACGCTTATCAAAGGATTACTTTATCTTTTCCTGATGGAGCTGCGACCGCTTATACACCTGCTCTCTCTCCTGTTGCGTGTGAATTAGTTGATTAATCCTCCTCTACACAACATTTGGCTCAGCCTCCTATTCTTGCAACGGCTTCCTAATGGGCAGTTCCAGTGAGGTAGGAAAAATCATGTATGCACCGTAAACGATCTGGAAAGGCGACGTTGATATAGATTTCTTGGTGGTGACCCTGTCTGCCCATAGTGCGTAGATAAGCATATTATGCCAAGCTCTCTTGTTTTCTTGCAGGATTCTTTTGATAATCTTGGTGCTCTTGTTCGAGGATTCTGCTAACCTGTTTCCCTGTGGATAGTACGCTATGGAATGCCCCAGGGTTATGTTATAATCCTGGAAAAATTTCTCCACCCTCTTAGACTTGAATGTGACTTCATTATCTGTAACGATCTTAATGAGACACCCAAACCTTGATAAAATGTTTGTCTCCAAGAATAGGATAATGACTGCATCGGTAGCTTGTTTCGTGGGGATCACCTCTATCCATTTCGTGAAATAGTGGGTGGCCATGAGTATTCATTTGTGTTGCGTAGAGGATGGTGGGTTTATCTTTCCTATAAAATCTAGACCCCACTGCATAAAATGTGCTTCGATTGAGATTGGCTTCAGTGGCAGGGGTTGCAACTTTCTTCTTCCATCAAAAATGTGACATTTGTGGTATTTGGAGACCTCCTTATATACGTTAGCAAAAATTGTAGGCTAGTAATAACCTACCCTCAAGATTTTTTTCGTGGTGGTCTTTCAATAGTGGTGTTCTCCACAATATCCTTTGTGAAATTCCTGTATGGATCGCTTCGCGTCATCTTCCAGTAAACAACTCAATAATATTCCCCCGGGATCTTTCCAGTAGAGTGAGTTGTCCAGGATGCAGAACTTAATCGCTTTGAGATTGAGAAACCTGGCCTTAGTCTTACTCACACCCAGAGGGGCCTGGAGACTTTCCAACACATAGATGATGTCCACATACCATGGAGAATTGATGAATTGTTGAGGCACATGCGCAGTTTTTTCTTCTTGGTGGCATTCCGACAGATCAAAGATGAAATTCATTCCTACATTGTTGTAGTCTAACTACACCATCAATTTTGCTAGACCCTGACCTTTGATCAGATTTGTAGGCTTGATTTCAAGGTCACATTCTAACATAGCCTATATCCACTTGCCTCTCCTTCCTTCCGGGTCAGGTTGAGTCAGAATATCCTTACTGAACTGTTGGGTACACAAGCGATAACATGTGAGTGCAGTATGTATGTCCTAAATTATTTTAAGGATTTTACTAAGGGATACACCTACTTTTCCATGATGTCATACCTTAGTGGAGCATCACACAGTGTCCGACTGAAATAGGCTATGGGTTTCTCGAAATCTTGCTCATCCTTCTACAACAGTACGCCAAAAATAGTGTGTTCTGAGGCGAATGAAAAAAGGATGAAATCTTTTGTAAAGTCTGAGTTGACTAGCACAAGAGTCTTAGTCAATGCCACATTGGTATCTTCGAAATAATTCTTGGACTTCAGGTTCCACTTAATCATGTTTCCCTTCGTGAGCATGAAAGTTATATATTTCATGATTTCCTCCAGGTTTGGGATGAATATCCTCAAAAATTTTACCTTTCCCAGGAAGGATTCCACCTCTTTTTTATTGTGCGGGGTGTCGATATTCAAGATCCCTTCAACCCTGCTAGGGTCTATTTTAATGCCTTCCTTGGAAATGATGTTCCCTAATATCTTTCCCTCTTCCACCGTGAAATGCGATTTCTTTGGATTTAGTGATATGCCGAAATTTCTGCACTTCTCAAAAACTCTCTTCAGGTGATCGAGATGTTGTTTGTCGGAGGCAGAGTACACTGTGATGTCATCCAAGTAAAAAAAAAAAAAATTGTCCTTTTCATCAGAAAACGCGATGTCCATGGCCCTCTGAAAAGTGGCTCTATCATTCATCAGGCCAAACGAAATCTTGGCATACATGAACGTTCCCCATGGAGTTGTGAAAGTCGTTTTCTATCTGTCATCCGGGTGGACCATGATCTCATTATATCCTGAAAACCCGTCCAGCATCGACATATTCTAGGACCCCACCACCTTTTGTAGGATGTAGTCCATTTTAGGAAGGGGATAGTGGTCCTTGAGAGACACTTTATTTAAATTCCGAAAGTCCACACATAGTCTTATCTCACCGCTTTTATTTCTCATAGGTACCAAATTAGCTACCCATTTCGAGAATCTCAAAGAAACAATAATTTTAGCGTCGAAAATATTCTTTACCTCCTTTTTGATCAGTGATAGCAACAAGGGATTTATCCATCTCAGATTATGTTTGAAAGGTTTCTAATTTTCCTTGAGAAGGATAACATGTTGGATCACTCTCGTTTCATACACTTTCAGGTCATCGTAGCTCCATGCAAAGACGTCTGGGAAATCTTTCATGAGATTTACATAGTCCTTCTTGACTTATGGACTGAGTGTCTTGGATAATTTTACCATATTTAGGTTCTCCTCGGTCTCGATGTTGCAATCTTCCATGTTTTCTTCGCTTGTAGTGATCTTGGGGTTCTTAGCCACATCATTCTCGTCAAACAACTTTTCTAGTGGCACCAACCCCTTTGGAATAATATTATTTTTCAATTGTATTATGTCCCTTCCCATGATATGGTTTTGGAAAGGGTCATCGTTACTGCACGCATCTGCGATCTCATCTTCATCGCCACAGAATTCCTCGTCAATGTTTATATTAGCAAAGTCGTCGCTCATAAGGAGGAATCTTTCCACATGTTTGTCATCATCAAACACTTGCCAATGTTTGATATTATCAGGCACGTTTAGCCTATGCCTGACCTCAATTTCATACTTTTTGTTTGGGAAGATGGGGATCTTAAAAATTGAGGCCGAGGTGGCCAACGCATCGGCGATCTGATTTTTATCTCTGGGGATAGAAGATAGGTCATATTATGAGAATCCTTCAAGGAGGTCTAAAGCCAAATTCTTGTACGCTCTCAGCCTGGGGTGTTTGGTATGGTATATACCCTTTACCTGATTTATGATCATCTCAGACTCTTTGCGCACTACTATCTTCTGTGCACCCAATTATTTCAGAACTTGTAAGCCCAATATTAGTGCTTCATACTCGGCCATGTTGTTAGTGCATTCAAACATGAGCTTGTATGAGCACAACTTCGTGCTTTCTTCAGGGGGTCTCACCCATATGCTGACCCCAGCTGCTTCTCTGTTGACTGCGCCATCAAAACTTGTTAAGAACCAAATATCAATATAGCATAGAAAAACCTCAAAAAAAGTACTCAATGCCTTGAAAAAGAGATGATTTTAGATAATAAGCCTCTTCGAGGGGGCAACC
>JASDQU010236862.1:2393-15671 GCA_032191745.1 Picea mariana
TTAAATGTTGACTTCACTCTTATATTGTTCATCGTTAATTAGTGGAGTCAACAACATAATCTCTTAGTGGTTTTTGATCGTAGATGGGTGGTGGAGTAGGAATCAACAATCAGATGGACTGTTATCTAGACTCACTTGGATCACGAGCATTATAGAACTTCAAAAAAACCATCAATGACTTGTATGAACTTCTTGGAACCATAGTGGTTATGGTTGGAACCATGAAATAGATAATATAGAATGGTTGCATATCATTGTTCCACCTAATCCATACCTACCAATGATGGCATTTTCGGGGTGGATAATGTTTATTTTTCAGTGAGCTAGGCTTAAGCATGAAGTTCATTCCATTTTTTGGAATTTTACTTAAACCATAAGCAATTCGTTGCAGCAACCAAGATCACAAGAAGAAACACCATGCACAAGTAAACAAGAAGTATCCTAGGAAACCCTTCTCAAGAAGGGAAGAAAACTAAGTCAATCATTTGCTATATTCTTCAAGAGAAAAACCTCCACCACCATAAAGACCTAGCATGCAAGAGGGTGGTCGTAAACCCTAGAATACTAGTGCCCAAGAGAGGTGTGCACTTTTCCCAAGACCAAGTGTTTGATGAAATTTCCAAACTCACACTTATGATATGATTCCTCAATGGGGAATTTACCTTTATTTATATTAGATTGAACTTATCAACAGTAGTGTCTATTGGCATAATAGGGCCAACCTCAATAACTTAAAATATAATTAATAATTTCCATATTAATTATCTTTTACATTAATTGTCTTTCACTTTATGGTGGGGATGACCTATACCCTTTACATAACAAATAGGGTTACAGGTAAGTCTGAATCGCGTATAATATAGCAAGGGATATCATACATCCACTAGTGCTCAGCCACTAGGGACACATCCATTTGTGCTCAGCCACAGGAATGTCCACATCTCTATGTCACTACGTCTCACAAGAGAACCACACTCACTAGTGCTCAACCACTAGGATCATGTTCACCTATGCTCAGCCACAAGCACGCCAAACTCAACAGATCTTATTTCTCACTGCGTTACACAAGAGAATCATGTGGATTATCACATCATCTCAACTCTCTGCACATAGGGGGCTAATACATCATTTCATCTCTGTCTCAGAATGATGCACCCAACTCATGGTATTTCCCACATGTTCACCTCTACACAACCACAGGCAAGTTTAACTCAACAGAGCTTTTTTCTCACTATGTTTCACCGGAGAATCATCTGTAGTATCATCTCAATTCTATGCACATAGGAGGCCAACACAACGTTCTAGTTCTGTCTCAGATAGGAACCACACATCCATCTCATGGGCAAACCCAACTCATGGGCTCTCTCTCAAGTTGAGTCACTTAGTTTGTGTCCTGGAGGATGTCTCACACAATTGTAATCATCAACACTCCCTCTTAGCTAGGGAGGCATTCTCCATCAGGCCAAGTCTCACACAGAAGTACTTGAACTTCATCTTGGCTATAGCCATCAACACTCCCTCTCAACTAGAGAAGTATTCTCCACCAAGCCAATTTCTCATGAAAGTACTTGAACTTCATATTGGCAAGAAGTTTGGTGAATATATCTGCAATTTGCTCATGTGTAGGAAGGTATTGCTCGTGTACTAGTTTCCTCTACATCATGTCTTTGATATAATGATATTTAATCTCAATGTGTTTCGATCTATCATGAAACACAGGGTTCTTGGAGAGCTTCACATAGCTCTGGTTATAAAAATGAATAGTAGTAGGATTCATCTCATGATCAAATAAATCTGTCAGAAGTTTGCGAAGCCACACTGCTTTGTGGATTGTCACACTCAATGTTATGTATTCTTCCTCTGTGGTACTCAATGACACAGATCTTTGTTTCCTGACCAGGAAACCATGGAAGACCCTAAAGTAAAGAAACAATCGGAGGTGCTCTTCCGGTCTACTACGCTCCCTGCCCAATTTGCATATCCCTGCAAACTCAAGTCTACACTAGAGGCATATCTCAGGCCATATCCAATTGTGCATCATAGATATATCAATAGTGAGTCTGTCTCGGCTGAATCATGAATTTTTGAAGTACATTCACTGCATAGTGTATAACGAGTCTGGTGTTAACCAGATACATCAGTGATCCAATCAGTTGTGGATCAATCTCATATGAATCATCATCATTCATTTTCTTAAAATCCATCACCATCGTTGTAGGCATAGATTTGCATTTAGTCATACTGAACTTCTTTAATATCCCCATTGTATATTTTCCTTGACTCAGGAAAAATATCACCATTCCTCTGTCATACTTCTTTGTATCAAGAAGTAGTGTATCATACCCAAATCCTTCATCTCGAAATCAAAAGTCAAAGCTTGATTGTATCCAACAACATGACTTCTTGAATAATTCATCAAAATCAGGCTCTCATCATAAACAATGTAATAATATAGGTTTGGATCAACAACACTCTTGCTGAAACCCAAGCTCATCAAGAATCCATCCATTTGATGTAGTTTCCAATTCAAGGATGGTAGTATGAATGGAAGTGTAACGGGATTACTGGATCATGTGTCTCATCATAGACAACTCCCTTTGTTTGTGGGAATCCTCTGGTTACAGATCTCTCTTTGTATTTCTCGACACTTCCATCAACTGCATGCTTGATCTTATAGATCCACTTGGAAGTCACCATAGACTTCCCTTCTGGTGTCGAAACAATATCTCATACATCATTCTTTAAAATATACTGGTATTCTTCTGTCATGGAATCTTTCCATACCTATTCACCTGTTGCTTCTCCATATCAAGGAGGCTCAGAATTAGTGAAGTGGCTCATGGTTGAAGAGTATCTCAAAAGTCTATTTTTCTTTCTCTGGATGTGCCTTGAGGGGATTGCATGTTCCTCTGCTTCCTGTAGAGTTTGACGAGACTAGGTATGTATTTTATTCCCTACTACAATATCTCTAGGAATATCAACTCGAACAACTAGATCGGTTGGAATAATGTATGTCTCCCTCTGAACTGGTGAAGGGGGAGAAGGTATTGTCTCACTGTCAATATCCATCTACGATTCTATATATCTTTGACATGTTATCTCTTCTTCAAAGGCAACATCTCTTCTTGTCTTAATCTGTCTCTGACCAGGGATGTAGATTTGATATGTCTTTGAAAATTCACTTGTTATATCATAAATGTATCCTTTCTCCTTGAAGGGTCTAGCTTGGACCTCTTCTCTTTGGGTACATGAAAATACACTTGGCACCCAAATATCCTGAAGTGTTTAAATCTCGGGCTTCACTCCAGTGAAGGCGTCTTAGGAAATTATGTTTCTTCAAAATCTCGTGAAGACTCTTGTTCTAAACATATATTGTGCCATGCATACTTCTTCCCATAGAATCATTGAAAGATTCTGATCATGCATTATTGCATTGGTTTCCTCAATGATGGTTATGTTCTTTCTCCTTCTCAAATATTTTTTTTGACTCCCTATGAAGTCTGAAGTATAACCATCTTCCTTTGTTGTTAACCTTCCTGGAACAAGAAAACAAATGAAAGGGAACAAAACAAGAATATCTCCCAAAGGAGAATAATGAGTACATCTCTAGAATAAAAAGAATTTAAGGATTGTTGTCACAACTACAACACCTACTTTTAATGTAGAAAACTTTAGAAATGTATTTTAGAGGCATGATGATTAAAAAAATCAAACCTGGAGTCTTCACTTCTAGTGTGTTGTTCCTCTTAATGCACTGAGATCCCTCTGGATTCATGACTTCAGCAAAGGTTCCTTCCTCTTGCAATTTCCCTCATGACAATGATACAAATAATATATATACAAGTACATACCTGAGGGTGCTAATATCATTTCTCCAATGGAACCTAGTTGATCTCTATCCTATGATATCTCATGAACAAGGTAGTCATGGTGTGACATTTTTTCATCTTGTTATTTTGAATCTGACCCTTCAATATAAGAGCTTGATTAGATGATTGGCTTCCTTGTTTTGACGTCATATTCCTTCCATTCATCGATATTTGTCTCTAGTAAACTTTTTTTTATCACCCACAATAAGTCTTCCTTTGAAGTCTTATCTTCCAGGAACTTGAAGTTGTTTGATCCATCAAGCTTATCTTCCATCATAGTTTTATTCATCATATTTTTAGATTCTTCACAAACCCTTGTTAACTAGGATAGAAAACCTAACAGCTAGGCTAGGCTAGCAACCTTAGGTTTTTTTGGGCTTATGACTACCAAAAATAAGCCTTTAAATTCATAAGAACACGGGTAATCTTGAAGGCTTCTTCAAAGAGCTGCAGAAACCCTAAAACCATAAATCTGCAAAAAATTACGGAACCCCTGAAACCCTAGGGCCAAAAATCCAAAATTCTCAGAATTTCACTTTAAGAGTTTTTGGAGGTGCACTGAAGAAGGATGTACCCTCCTGTCCAAATTTAATCCCCAACATCCAAGTGTGAAGTGATGAAACACCCAAAAGAAGAGGGTCGTACTAATTTTCTGGAAACCCTAGGAGGGTCGTACGGTTTCTGAAAAAGAGGAGGAATGACTGGTAGAAGCTTGTGCAATGGGTTCTTCAAAACCTATTCTCTCATATCATGTTGATTTTTCAATGAGATAGGATTAAGCATGAAGTTCATTCCATTTTTTGGCATTTTACTTAAACCATAAACAATTTGTTGCAACAAACAAGATCACAAGAGGAAACACCATGCACAAGTACACAAGAAGTATCCTAGGAAACCCTTCTCAACAAGGGAAGAAAACCTAGCCAATCCTTTGCTATATTATTCAATAGAAATACCTTCACCACCATAAAGACCTAGCACACAAGAGGGTGCTCACAAACCCTAGAATACTAGTGCTGAAGAGAGGTGTGCACTTTTCCCAAGAGCAAGTGTTTGCTGAAATTTCCAAACTCACACTTATGATATGATTCCACAATGGGGAATTTACCATTATTTATATTAGACTGAACCTATCAAGAATAGTGTCTATTGGAACAACAAGGCTGACCTCAATAACTTAAAATATAATTAATAATTTCCATATTATTTATCTTTAACATTAATTATATTTCACTTTATGGTGGGGCCGACCTATACCCTTTACATCACAAATAGGGTTACAGGTAAGTCTGACTCTTGTACAATATAGCAATGAATATCATACACCCACTAGTGCTCAACCACTAGGGGTACATCCATCTTTTCTCAGCCACATGGATTTGCACATCTATATCTCACTGTGTCTCACAGGAGAATCACACTCACTAGTGCTCATCCACTAGGAACACGTTTACATGTGCTCAACCACTAGGATCATGTTCACCTATGCTTAGCCATAGGCACGTCCAACTCAACAGATCTTCTTTCTCACTACGTTACATAGGAGAATCATATGGAGTATCACATCATCTCAACTCTCTGCATAGAGGAGGATAATACATCATTTCATCTCTGTCTCATAACGATGCACCCAAATCATCATCTTTCCCACACATTCACCTCTTCTCAACCACATGCACGTCCAACTCAACAATATTGTTTTTCAATGTGTTACATAGGAGAATCATCTAGAGTATCATATCAAATCTTTGCACAAAGGAGACCAACACAATGTTCAAGTTCTTTCTAAGATAGGAACCACACACCCATTTCATGGGCACACCCAACTCATGGGCTCTCTCTCAGGTCGACTCACTCATTCTGTGTCCTGGAGGATGTCTCATGCAGCTGTAATCATCAATAGATAATACTTTCCTCCTTGGACTATAATTGGATGATAGAATATGTTGGGTGGATAATACTTGCCTCCAAAGATTATAGTTGTTGCATGATGGAATTTGTGGGCTACATAGTATTTGCCTCCTTAGATTATATTTGCATGATGGAATTTATGCTATGGATAATACTTTCCTCCTTGGACTATATTTGCACTCCTTGAACTACCACTGCAACCAAGTCCATTTGTATGCTTGTACTATATTTATCTTTTTCCACAAAATGATTTTATTATATGCGTGGATAAGAAATATGCACCAAATGACATAGTATTAATGAAAGTGTATGTTGCATTGTCAAATCTCTGTTGATATGTATCCAAATTGTTGAAATTGAAGAGTTACATAAAAAAATACTAGTTTTAACATTCCCTTCCTATTATTATTATTATTATTATTGTTATTATAATTATAACCATATTAATATTGAAAACTAATTTTATGATTTCATTATTATTATTAAAACTATTCAAAGTGCATACGTCCTTATCATGAAATCTTCAAGATCAAACGATAGGTTTTATCCCCGTCTATTTTGCATTTATGAGAAATTTTATGAGATAATCAACATAAAATTACATGAGGGTGGGGGTGGCGGTGGGGGTGGGGGGTAATATTATGTTTTCTCTAATATTACCCCCCACCCCCAGCCCCATATATGAGGGTGGGGGTGTGGGGTAATATTTTGTTTTATCTAATATTACCCCCCACAAAGGGTGGGGATAAGGGGTAATATTAGAGAAAATCTAATATTACCCCCTACCCCCACCCTAATGAGGGTGGGGTCGGGGGGTAATTTTATGTTTTCTCTAATATTACCCCCCACCATGAGGGTGGGGGTGGGAGAGTAATATTAGAGAAAACATAATATGACCCCCGACCCCCACCCTCATGTACGAGGGTGGAGGTGGGGGGTAATATTAGAGAAAACATAATATTAACCCCCACCCTCCCTCATGTACCCCCCACCATCACCCTCATGTATGAGGTTGTGGGTAGGGGGTAATATTAGAGAAAACATAATATTACCCCCCACCCCCTCTCATGTACACCCCACCCTCATGCATGAGGGTGGGGGTGGTTGGGGGGGGTAATATTATGTTTTCTCTAATATCTAATATTACCCCCCACCGTCATATACATGGTGGGGGTGGGGGGTAGTATTATGTTTTCTCTAATATTACCTCCCACCTTCACCCTCATACATGTATGAGGGTGGGGGGTAATATTATGTTTTCTCTAATATTACCCCCCACCCCAACCCTCATGAGGGTGGGGGTGGGGGGTAATATTAGAGAAAACATAATATTACCCCCCACCCCCACCCTCATGTACATGGGGGTGGGGGGTAATATTAGAGAAAACATAATATTACCCACCACCATTATTATGTTTTCTATATAATTACCCCCCACCCCAACCCTCATGAGGGTGGGGGTGGGGGGTAATTATATAGAAAACATAATAATGGTGGTGGGTAATATTATGTTTTCTCTAATATTACCCCCCACCCCCATGTACATGAGGGTGGGGGTGGGGAGTAATATTATGTTTTCTCTAATATTACCCCCCACCCCCACCCTCACCCTCATACACAATATTAGAGAAAACATAATATTACCCCCCACCCCCACCCTCACCCTCATGTACATGGGAGTGGCGGGTAATATCAGAGAAAACATAATATGTTTTCTCTAATATTACCCCCCACCACCACCCTCATATACATGAGGGTGGGGTGGGCGTTAATATTACGTTTTCTTTAATATTATCCCCACCCTCATCCACCCTCATGTATGAGGGTGGGGGTGGGGGTAATATTAGTCAAAACATTGGGTAGGGGGTAATCTTAAATAAAATGGGGGTGGGGGGTAATATTAGAGAAAACATTGGGTGGGGGGTAGTATTAAAGAAAATATATATTATGGTTTCTCTAATATTACCCCCCACCCAATGTTTTCTCTGATATTACCCCCCACCCCCACCCTAACCGTCATATATAGAGAAAAGATATTATTTTTTCTCTAATATTACCCCCACCCCAACCCTCATATATATGTTTTCTCTAACATTACCCCTCACCCTCACCCTCATACATATGAGGGTGGGGGTGGATGTGGCAGATAATATTAGATAAAACCTATTATATGAGGGTGAGGGTGGGGGATGGGGGTAATATTAGAGAAAAAATATTACATATGAGGGTGGGGGTGTGGGGTAATATTAGATAAAAAAAAATATCATATGAGGGTGAGAGTGGGGGATGGGGGGTAATATTAGAGAAAAAATATTATGTTTTCTCTAATATTACATGCCACCGCCACCCTCATAATATGTTTTCTCTAATATTACCTCCCACCCCTACCCTCATGTATGAGCATGGGGATATGTTTTCTCTAATATTACCCTCATAATATGTTTTCTCTAATATTAACCCCCACCCCCACCCTCATAATATGTTTTCTCTAATATTAACCCCCACCCCCACCCTCATAATATGTTTTCTATAATATTATCCCCCACCCCCACTCTCATGTATGAGGGTTGGGATGGGGGGTAATATTAGAGAAAACATTTTAAACATATTATATGAGGGTGGGGGTTGTAACACCCCAAGATCGAGCCTCAATTATAAATGTGAATATGTTTTATAGGCTGGTGAGCCAGGTTATTATAAGTCAGGAAGCTTATGTGATGATTAGGCTAGAGAGCCTAGATGCTAAAAGGCCAGTGAACCTCTTTTTGTATATGTTAACACTCATATCATTAATATAATACATCGTTGCATGTATACCGACCATGATAAAAGAGTATGGGGGACTAAAATCCACTAGGAAGGGAAAGGGAGGGCTAAGAGCCTAGGAAAAGGGGTTATGCTAGAGGGCTTATCTCAAAAGGAATATTATAATATTCTTTTTAAAGGCTATGGCGAGGATAATTATTTTATCCTAAGTTCTTATGGGAAAGAGGATGAATCCCAGGTGGAAAAAAAATGATCTCCTTGAGAGCCATGTGTCATCAAGGGCACATGAAAATAAGTGTGGGGGAAATTATTTTATTTCCCACTATTGGATACATTCATGCACTCAACCATTCTCTCCATCGTTGAACCTCGGCATCATTCACACACCCCTGGAGCCTGCACGCACTCAATAACTAACTTATTATTTCCTATTATCAATAGTAAATCATATTCCTCCTAGGAGGCACAATCCACCCGTACCTACCCAAGTCAGTGTTGTACCTTTCTGTTATGAATTGTTCCTATACCAAAATCGAAGGTTGTTGTTGTTGACCATCACTCGTACCTGTCCTATTATGTGCAACACCCTATTCCTTACCTTAGCATGGTTGTTGCCACCACCTATTCCATAATCCATTTTCTGTTGCTTCCTTCACCTGAGTGTACCTAGTTGAATAGAGCGTTGAATTGAAGAAGCGGGTTGTGAGGCCTGTGGGATTGAAGAGGCAAGTTGTCACACCTGTGAGAAACTCTCTCCAGGTGAGAAAATTGCTAGGAAATTGAATTCCTAAAGGAGCCCAACTATAGTTACAGTGCTCTGAGACTTCGTGTCTAACTTGTTTCTAAAGCCATAGAAGGGAAGTGGGGCATTTGACTAACTATTGAGTAGAGAAGGGGCACACTTCCTGTGGTGGGACAGGCATGTGGGGAATGAGAGGTTGTAGGCTAGTAGTTTGAGTCCGCTCATGGGATGAAATCCTTCTTTTTTTTTGTACTGTCTTGGCCTAGCTAGGAATCCCTTTACCCGTGTGGAGTTTAGTCCCAAATCAGGGGTGACCCACTACTAATAGCTTTGAGCAGTGTGGTATAAGGCCGGGAGGTTCGTGGAAGGTCTGCACGGAGTTAGTGGTATTCTATAAAAAAATAAGTATCAATTATGTGTTCAATTACATCTTGTGTATTTGTACATGTTTTTATACTTATGAGTATTTCATGTGTATGATGTATGTATAGGATTACTATTATTTCAGCATGAAATTATCCATTAGAATAATGTATCTGTCTGCATTAAATTTGTATAAATATATATAGTAGAAATGAAAAATTGTTACATGGCATAGCCTCGTGGCCTAAAGATGGGGATGCTACAATTGTTTCAGATCTTAGTAAGAGTGTGTTATGGACTAGCATGGCCCGACATGGAAGGCTGGGAATGTTACAAATTGGCATCAGAGCTCCAATTTCCAACACTGAGCCTGGATGGGCCAAGCAAGTTGAGGTGATTCACTTGCATGGAATTGGGCAAAAGCCCCAATGTTAAATTCATGGAAAATTGGAGAAAAATGACCAAAGTTGTGAAATTTTCRTAATTTAATACCTATTCAGGACAATTTAGACCTAGAATGGGTTGAATTTCAAGTGTAAGGAGTGYGCATGCAACTTATTTAAGTTTCAAACTTATAGAAGATAAATCCCTCTTTGTGAGAGGAAGAACAAACAAGATCTGTTCGGTAGAGGACTGAATGTGTCACAACCATCAGATATGGAAAAGGAGCACAATGGTTAACCACTCAAGTCATTCAGACTTCACTGCTTCGATATTTTTTAAGTCTTGGATGAAAAGGAGGTAAAATCCCTAAAGCTCCAAAATCTCGAGGATCTACGTTGTAGACCACTGTGATGAGTACATGACCATTGAATTTAGCCAAGGACAGATCTAGGTCATTATATCAAGTGCATATAAAGAGGTGAGGTACAGTGAAGAAGATCAAACCGTAGCCATTATATCTTCACATGAGTGAGTGTGAGCCGTATATATCACGACAATCCAGAGGTTCGATACTCCAGGAAAAGCGAGTGGTTAAGCTACCAAGAAGAAAATCTCTCGAACTATGGAGTAAATTAGGACCATCCATTGTCTAGGACGCATGGCTATAGATTATCAAATATTCATCATTCGAGAGATTTTTGGTGTAGTGTGGAGAAGTCTCTTGGAGCCCCGAAGTTCCGAAGCTCCGGAGAACACTATTAGGGAGTTCAAAAAGTCAAAGTTCCGGTGTTTTGATGTGTTCTTGTGTGAGATCCTCCAAAGTCCCAAAGTCGAGGAGTGCTGGAGTGACATAGCATGATGAATTCACCTAGAGTGATGTGGACCTATTCGGAAATTCAACATTCGAGAGAGATTTTTTGTTATGCTGAGAAGTTCTCCTAAGCCTGAAGCTATGGAGCATTGAAGTAGTAAAGCTCCAAAGAGCGAGGGTTCGAGAGTTCGCCAGTTCAACGTTCAAAGGAAATGATGTATGTTGTAGGCAGAAGCTCCGAAGAACAAAGTTTCAGGGTCTCAAAGTCCCTAAGATCTGAATAATAACATTTCATTTAAGTTCTTGGTCACAACCCATGGTCACATGAGATTGAGGGATGAAGAAAAAAGGTTAGTTCTAAAAAATTGTTTTTAAAGATAGAAAAGGAGCCTGGGAGGATTTGATTTGTACATACTTGTAATTGAGGGAAAGTACAGAAGTATGTAAGCCTAAAGAGAGGATTCGACATGAGTCCAAGAGATAATTCGGCTCTGAAGAAGAAGATCACTTGTACAAGGATCTATATATTTTCTGAGGTACTATGAGGCTGCCAAAATAGGTCTGTCTTTGATCATATTTTTGGCTCTAAGTTTACACTTCGTGACTGCCATTTGTTGTTGTTTTAGGACAACAAACAATCAAGTACTTTCTGCTCATAGTTTTGATGGTTAAGTGTCCTTTTTAGGTGCCCTTGCAAGTGTTTTATTATCCCAATGTTAGCACATGCAATATACTCAAAACAAATAACACTACCTCCTACATATTTACAACTTTAAATGTTGATTTACACTTATAAGCATGCATGATCTAAGACTTAAAGTTACACTTTTTTAAGTCTTGATTTACACTCCCTCTTACTGAGGAAAGTTACCTTCACCCCCAATCTCATCCCTACAGTGGACATGGTTTCCTACTAGAAAATACTCGGTGAGTATGGTTGTACCCTGATCAATGAAAGTAGTCTTTGACATAGATCTACTCAATTTGCATGATCTATAGATGGAAGTGCATCTGCACCTATCCAAGATCACCTAGATCTTGGTATCAAACCAAAGATATCAACCTTGGTCTCCCACCAAGGATTTATAACTCTTGGCATCTCACCAATGGTCACTACTCCTAGAATATCACCAAGATTCACTCTCTTGGCATCTCACCAAGAGTCTCCCCCTATTAGTATCTCACCAAGAGTATATGGATCTTGGCATCTCACCAATATCCTCAACTTGGCCTCTCACCAAGTTAATTCCACGTGAGGTGGACCCTGAATCTGATCTACCCATATTTGTATCCAAGTGAGGCTCAAGCCTTTGTGTTGACATACTTCTCATCCTCATCAATATATGAAGCTCTGAATCCCCTGCACCAACCCTTTGTCTCGGAAAATCTAAATTTGAAGTTGTCTTGGGTGGACCAGTCACCCCTAAAGATGGTGTCCATGAAGCTTGAGTCTGAGCTCCCTTTGAATAACTAGTTTGAGTCAATAGGTCCTCCTCAATGTTGTCTCCCCACCTGACACTGGATGGTGTAACATATGACAAGGAACTGATTAACACACACTCCCTCTCATACTGAGAAATGAACTCAATCTCCTATGTTGTTGCTGCAGTATCATCCTACTACTTCTTCTTCTTGTTCTTTGGACATTGTCCTTCATAGTGACCCATATCGCCTCAAGAAAAGCATATCATTTTCCTCATGTCTCTCCCTTTCCCACTGCCACTTTGTTGTGGTTTCGCCCCTCTATTGGGACCCTGTCTGGCACCTTTGACATTCTTCTTCTAGCCCTTAGTCCACAGAGCAAGGTCCTCATCACTTTGGGTAATCCACTACTATCCTAAGGAATCTTAGGTGAGTCTCATCTCCTCTTGAACGAAATCATCCCAAAGTCTCTCCCAGGTAGGCATATCCTCCCAGGAAACTATTCCTTGAACAAATGGACCCCATGATTTGGTAAAGTTGTTTAAGGTTATCCTCACCATAAATCCTGGATCCACTATATATCTGACTGCTGCAAGTTCATCTCTGATCTAAGTGAATCTTACAAGGAATTATGTATCCAAATTAGAATTGAGCATCTTAATGCTCCTAATCCTATCCTATAGAACCATCTTCTAGTTCTGGTTTGGACTATGGTAAAGCTTGCATAGAGAATCCCACATCTCAAATGCATAGTCTTTACCAGTCAAATGTGGAATGACGTGGTCTCTCACCCCATCAAAAATAGTCCTCTTCACCTTGTTGTTCTTCTTCCTGAAATCTACCACCATGATGAGAGAAGTGACAGGAGGAACAACAACGAGAGCCTCAACTATATCCCATAGTTTGAGGTCCTCTAAGACAAAAATGATCACGATCTTCCAAGGGGACCGGTTGGTAGCTCCATATATCCTATCCTCTACTTGCATATGGGAAACTGACATGGTTGTCCA